>CM055122.1:859678365-859980865 GCA_029206835.1 Rana muscosa
CGGTGTAGAGGATAAGGAGGTTGACTTGCAGATGTTGTGGAAGAACTTGATTGTTGGGCCGATAAAGGGATGACTCAGAATTTCTGACGGTATGTGTTTTGGGAAGTTCCAGGGTAGTGGGTGGAGGGGGAAGAGGTGAAGGAAGCTTTGAGGGTTACCCATTCTTTATATTTATAGTGAATATTCCAGTCTAGAACTCCGGAAAGGTAACATGCATTGTAAAAAATTGAGGTCTGGTAGCCCAATCCCTCCTTTTTGTTTAGGTAGAGAGAGGCGTTGGTAGCCAATTCTTGGTCTGTTATTTCCCCAGAGGTGGTGCACAGACTTTTGAAATTACGGAAGAAAGTAGTGGGGATATGGATTGGGACAGTTTGTAGTATATAAAGTAAGTGGGGTAAAGCATTCATTTTTAATATGGCAGCTCTGCCGAACCATGAAAAGATGGGTTTATTTCAGCATTTTAAATGGGTAGTGAGGTTTTGTAGAATGGGTAGGTAGTTTTTGCTATAAAGATTATTAACCACTTGCCACCCAGGCCAATTCTGACATTTCTCTCCTACATGTAAAAATCATAATTTTTTTGCTAGAAAATTACATAGAAGCCCCAAACATTATATATGTTTTTTTAGCAAAGACCCTATAGAATACAATGGCGGTCGTTGCAACGTTTTATTTTGCACGGTATTTGCGCAGCAATTTTTCAAACGCTTTTTATGAAATAAAAAAAAAAAAACAGTTTTGTGGTTAAAAAAAAAAAAACAGTAAAGTTAGCCCAATGTTTTTGCATAATGTTAATGATAAAGTTACGCAGAGTAAATAGATACCTAACATGTCACACTTCAAAATTGCACGCGCTCGTGGAATGGCGCCAAACTTTGCTACTTAAAAATCCCCATAGGCGACGCTTAAATTTTTTTTTACTGGTTACATGTTTTGAGTTATAGAGGAGGTCTAGGGCCAAAATTATTGCTCTTGCTCTAACGTTCGCGGCGATACCTCATATGTATGGTTTGAACACCTTTTTCATGTGTGGGCGGGACTTGCGTATGCATTCGCTTAGTTTTTTTTATTGTTAATTTTACTTTATTTTTAGTTTGACACTTTTGAAAAAAATAAATAATTTTTGATCACTTTTATTCCTATTGCAGAGAATGTAAACATCCCTTGTAATAGGAATATGGCATGACAGGTCCTCTTTACAGTGAGATATGGGGTCAATAAGACCCCACATCTCACCTCTAGGCTGGGAAGCCTGAAATCCAAAAAAGGCAGCGCCGATTGTTTGAATGCAGAGGCGAGGCGTGACATCATAAAATTGCGCCCGGCCTCCGACGATCATAGAGACTGCAGCAACTATCTGGTCAGCTGGAAATCTCTATGGTAAACATCCAGGGCCGGCGGATCCTGTCTTCGACTCCCTGATTGTGGCGGTGAGTCGGTAGAAGCACCGGAGGGCGGCAGGAGGTGGGGGGGATGTCCCATCTCGCCTCCCGTAAGAACGATCAAGCGGTGGAACAGCTGTTATGATTGTTCTTATGGTGTAGGGAATTGCCGGCTGAAAAAGCTGATATCTGAATGATGCCTGTAGCTGCAGGCATCATTCAGATATACCCGCTCAAAGTCAAGGACGTCATATGACGGCCGGCGGCCGGGATTTTGTTAAGGTGTCGGGGTAGTTGGATTCCTAGGTAGGTTATTGCGTCTTCCTTCCATTGGAAGGGGAAGTTTCTTTGACATTGAGTGACTGTATGTTTGGGTAGGGAGATGTTCAGGGTGCAGGATTTGGAGACGTTATTCTTGAGGTTAGAGATTAGTCTAAAATGACAGAATTCTGCCAAAAGTTTGGGGAGAGAGATGTGCGGTTCTGTAAGAAAAAGTATGTCATTGGCGAAGACCGATAGTTTGTATTCCTTGTCAGACGTATGTACCCCTCTAATATTTTAGTTGGATTTGAGACTGCGTAGGAGGGGGTATAGGGTGAGTGTAAACAGTAGAGGGGAAAAGGGGCATCCCTATCTCGTACCATTACAAATGGAGAAGGCATTTAACAGGAGGCCGTTGACACGGACCCAAGCTTTAGGATCAGTTTAGAGAGCCATTATGAAGCTTAATAGGTGATTACCCAAACCCAGGAATCCAAGTACTGCTTCCATGTAGTCCCAGGCCACCCTGTCAAATGCCTTCTCTGCATCGAGGGATAGGAAAAAAACGGCTTGATTGGAGGAGGTCAGAAGGTGGTGTAAGTTGATCACTTTAATCGTATTATCCCTGGTCTCCCTTCCAGGGATAAAGCACACTTGGTAACGGGTAATAATGGAGGGGAGAAGAGGAAGTAAATGATTGGCTAGGATTTTGGTGAAAAATTTTGATGCCTACATTTAATAGGGAAATTGTTTTGTAATTTGCCAGTTGGGTGGGGTCTTTTCCATCTTTGGGTATAACCGAGAAATGTGCTTCAAGTAAACCTGGGGAGAGTGGGTTGACTGTAGATAGGGAGTTGAATGCTTTAAGAAAATGGGTTGATAATCCTTCCAAGAAAGTTTTGCCGTCTGGACGGGGATTCCTGCCCGGTTTTCGATTTGAGAGTCTCATCCCATTCTTGCTTGGTAATTGTGGAGGTGTCTGAAGCGAGTGGTCTGTGGCAGTGTTTTTTTAGGAAGCTCTGTATAAGAGTGGATGTGGGGTTGGGTGTTTGTGTTTCCGAGGCGGAGAGGTTGTATAAGTTTGCATAAAAGTGTTTGAATGCTTGTGCCATGTCTGGGTTACTTTTTAGTGTATTACCCAATGGGGTCTGAAGCTGGTGTACTGTTGATTTGGCTTTTTTCAAGCGTAAAGCTTGTGCCAATAAGTGACCACTCTTATTGCTGTGCTCGTAGAAGAGCTTCTGAGAGAGTATATTTTTTCTTCATCTTTTGTCCCAATTCTTCTAGTAGGAGTTTGCGGGTTTCTTTTAGTTCTTGGTGGGTATGTTGGGCTAATGTGTTGCGTTTATGTGATCTTTCTAGCATTTGTATTTTAGTAAGGAGGTTACGTTTCAGTGCGGAGGCAAGAGAAATTAGTCTTCTCCGTACCATGCAATTATGAGCTTCCCATTGAGTAAGAGATGATGTGTCAGGGGTATCATTGTGTTGGAATTAATTGGAAATAGTGGTTCAGTGTTTAGTGACTGTTTCTTTGTTGGTCAGGAGATTTAAGTCAAGTGTCCAGATTTTGGATGTGTGGGCATGTTCTAGGGAAAGTTAAGCGGAGCGTGATAGGGTCTAAACTGAACATCGGTTTTATTGTTGTTTTGGATAGATAAGGCAAATCAGGTTGGCTAAAGAAGAGGTAGTCAAGGCGTATGTATATGTTGTGGGGGGGTCTAAAAGAATGTGTAATCCCTGTAATGGGGGTGTAAGGTTCTCCACGTATCATGTGGGGAGAGTTCTTGGAGTGAAAGTCTAATTTGTCATAGAGCGCTATATGGGAGGTGGGAAGTGCCTGTGGAGGTGTCTATAAGAGGGTCAAGTGGTATGTTGATGTCACCTCCCAGAATCAGAATACCAATTTGGAAGGATGATAGTAAGCGGGTAATAGAATGGGATTTGGGAGGTGTTAGGGTTGTATATGTTGGCTAGGATGATAGGTTTGAACCATAGTATGCATTAATGAAGATATAGCATCCTTGTTCATCAGTCAGAGTGTCTGAGATGTTAAGGGGGAGATTTCTTGACAATAAAATGGATGTTCCTTTGGTTCTGGATGTAGGGGAGGTGGAATGGTATACGTGGGGAAAGTGGGGTTTTTCTAATTTGGGTATGGCTTTTGATTTGAAGTGTGTCTCTTTTAAGAATATAACGTCTGCCTTCTTGGTGTACATGCTGGATAAAATTTGCAACCTCTTCTCCGGTATATTGAGGCCTTTTGCGTTCAACTGTTCAACTATACTATCTTATGTGATAAGTGTGTAGGCGAGTTCACAGAGTGGGCCATGTCGGACGGTGCGGAAAGTGGTAGGGATAAGAGTATTTGGAGAGAACAAAGTAATGAGCTATAAGATCACGCTATGAGAAGACAGGGGCGTTTCGGAGGGGGTGAGATATGGACAACAGTGATGGGGTGAGAGGGGCTGGGTGTAGTTAAGATAAGGGAAATGGGGAAGTTAAGTAATCACTAAGAAAGGGGCAGTATTGGGTGAAAGGCCGGGTGGGGGGGTAAGGTGGGTGGAGAAGGGGAGGAGGGAGTAGAGCAGGGAGGGGAGAGAGAAGTTGTACGAGGATCAAATCCGGAAGGTGAGAATAGACCAGCTAGATCACCCTTTGGTGTAGGGAGGTCCAGATAAGTCAGCAAAAACTCCAGAGTTCGCTGTGTGGAGGATTGGTAGGTTATGGTCGTGAGATGGATGGGGTCTCCAAAACCTCTGAGGTCAGAGGTGGTTATGTAGAGGTATGCAGAGATCAGATTGTAGGGAGTAATTGAGTGAGTAGCATCTTCCGTGTGTGGGGTGAATGCATGAATGAGGAGTGGAGGCCAGATCGGTTATTGGTGAGAGTGGAGAGGATTGCGGGTGTAATATTGAGCTTTGCATTGGTATAAGATGGGTAGATTGGATAGGATAAAGTATCTCATGGGGGGTTGTTTATATTTTGGGGATCGTGGGGTTAGTCTGTGTGAAATCGGTGCAACATATTGGTGTGCCCATCTAGAGTTATGAGTATTCAAGTGTGTCAATGCAAAATAAGGTAAGAGACAAACCTGTAACAAGTAGTAGACGTGGTTAGGCAGGTTTAACAGTTCCAGAAGAAAAGAAAACAACAAGATAAGCAATGTTGCTTCAACATTTGCAACATTCAAACTTAAAGGTGCCTGGGGGGGGGGCACCGGGAGGAATCCGATAACGGATTCTTCCTGCAAGATGTGGGGGTGGGGTTTCTATACAGCTATACTTTCCTTAAACCAGAAAGTGTTCTGTAGGCAGTATAGAGTGCTAGCTTTTAGGGGTGAGGAAGGATAGAGAAGACAGGGTTGATCAAAGATTTGAGATCTATGCTATTCCTGAGTATTGGTATATCTGGTAATTCCCCCCCAGGGCCCCACCTGCTAGAGATGTAGTAGGTGCATCGCAACAAATCAGTAATCTATATATTGATCTAGAAAGAGAGCATACCAATTTCTCCTCTTCCTTTATCATTAGCTCATGTCTTTGTGTTTTAAGCAGGAAGGTTGTCCTAAAAGATACGATGTTGAGCTGACAATATATATACTCACAATACAATATCTTGTTCTTCAAAGGGGAGTCTTGTGTTAGAGGTAGGGGGGATTCGACAAAAGGAAAAAAAAAAGAAAAAGAAAGGGGTGCGGGGGAGTAAGATAAAGAAGAGGTAGAGATGATAGTCCAAATTTGTGCAAGGGAGTTGAGAGGGTCCTTAGTGTGTGACTCAATGAGTTTTTCTCTTCCAGTGTGCCAAGAGTTGTAAAAGTAGTCCGCAGAAGGTTCTGTACATCTCCATGGGTACCTCTCTAAGAGTCTATTGGATTCGCAGAGACGTGTGGTTAGAGATAAACAGTTGGTAGGAGAGTTTGGGCAGTCCCTTTAGACAGTTTAAGTGAGGTCGCCAATAGAAAAATAGATCAAAGGCTTAGGGTCTGTGTTCCATTGAAGGGAGGCACGTTTTGAGTAGTTGTATCCGAGGCGGGATATTCAACAGGGGTCCATGGTAGGATACCCAGGTTGATGACGTGAGTAGTGGGCTTTAAAAATTAACGTTTCCTGGTAAGCGATACTGGAGGCGTTTGTGTCAGCAGTGTGCGGGCTTAGAGAAGCAGTTCCATGTGAGGTTATGGGCTAGATGAAGAGCTTATTGATATGGTAGAATGAGGGATAGTGTAAAATCCCAGAGTGGGGGGTTTCTGTTTGTCAAAGGAATTTGCGTTTTTGTGACTGATCGAGAGAGAGAGGGATAGGTCCATTGAATTGGGGAGAGTATTGAGACAGTATATTGGGGGGAATAGGGGGGAATAGTCTTGGGTGGGTGATGGTGAAGAGGGGATCCGTAGAAGGAATTGAAAGGACTACCAGTGAGATTGATGTACTGACCTTAATTCGTAGGACACACCTGGAAATACTGGAAGTTTGCTTTAAGCCGATAGACGAGCCCTTCGGTGAGCTGGTGAGGTTGTTGGGCTGTCATTCCTCAAAGTACCTTGGGCAGCTGGTGGTAGGTAGTGCAGAGTAAGAGAGCGTCGGCAACTAGCGCCTCAGTGGCCCACCCCACGGATGTCTTCCATGAAGGTTGCGTGCCTTGCTGGCGGTAGGCGAAAATCACTGTACCAGTCAGGCAGATCAATTACAGGGATTTCCAGGACGTTGCTGAAATGATCCAAGTCTTTTGGTACTCTGAGGTTTGCTGTGCGACCTTGGCTTGTTGCAAATAGGCAGAAGGGGAACTTTCAGCAATAGCTGATGGATCTAGAGCGCAGGAGATGAAGAGGGTGTTTGTTGACTCAATCCAGTTGAGAGAAGAGTATCACGATGAAAGAGTATGACAGAGTTCACTAGCATGCATCTATAACCTTCACCCTCTGAAGGCACATTATATACTCTTCCTCCTTCCCCTCCACTGTTCTACAAATCAGACTTTGAAAACACAAAAATGTCCCCTAAATATCTAGGCAATTATAATGTACCATCCAGCTGCCCCCCACTTCTAAAACATGTATGTCACACATCCCAGGAAGCTTCAGAGCAACATACAGCTCACTTTGCGATGCATCGCATCATCAGTGAGCTGGCTGCAAGGACCCGGAAGAGACAGCTGGCCCACTGATGCAGTCAGAAAGGAAGATGACAGAGCAGGACCTTGTGTGGCAGTGAAGCGGCAGGTTACACCAGACAACTCCTGATTCGCTGAGTGTGTGAATACATTGAAGTACGTAGGGGAAAAAAACATAAAGGGGAATGAAGTTCCTTTTTTAATGAAGAATGGGTAGCAAACATTGTTCTTACACAGGCAACCTCTGCTGACTGTGTAGACAATATTTTGTGCACCCACTTCCTTTCTAGTTTTTTAATGACCAATTATGTTCACACTTTCAAGGCAGGTGTGAGTCTGATTGGTGACTTTTAGAATTGTCTTAGCATTTCCTTATTTTTTTTAATTTATGAAGCTTTCAGAACAGGAAAGACTCTAGACACTAGGTTACAGGAAACCATTCACTTTCACCTGGAGGTGAGGATTGGTGCCTTGGGAAGTAGACCGGCATAAGAAGTGGCCACTGGAGAGCAAAACAAGCCCATCCACCACCCCCTGATGTGCCTTTCACCCCTGCAGGGGTACAAACGTCTGGTGAGTGTGAACTCATAGGGGGGAGCACCTCTGTCACCGGTTTTAAACTGAAGACCGACCAGCTACGAAGCTCACTAAAGTCACACAATTTCTGTTGGAACTGCTATCCGTGTCACCAACATCCACTATTGGGATTGAAAGCAGAGACTACCACTATTCATCTTAGGGGGCTTGGAAAGTGGGGCCACTCTGTTCTGCCCTCAATGCCCACTGCTGCGGAGTGGGGGTCTTTTTATTCACAAAGGATACATATGAACTTGGATACTAGGAACTCTGAATTTATTGTTTTTGCACTGCCCGCTAGGGCTAATTAATTATTGGATGTCATTTAATCTGCTCATTGAGGACTATTCATACTGATTTATCACTTATGTTTACCACTTTGATTTCATATTTCTCCTACTACTCTGTTCTTTATTATAGGAGCTCACATAGAGGTTAAAGTGGAAGTAAACCCTCCTATCGTTTTCAGCCAAGGAAGCTGCCATCTTGACCTTTTTATAATCTTCAACTGCCATGATGCTGCACATGTGACCAGTTATGACCCCAGCCATTGGATGGTTTGACAGTTTGGTTGAGAGCACAACCAATGTGGCAGTTAGCATTTCCGGCATGCAAGGAATTTAACTGTTTTTTTTAAACTGTTAAATCAATGGGTTTACTTCCACTTTAAGGACTATTATTATACAAGATTAAGATTAATTTTTTATCACATAGTTTCTCAAGCTGTCTGGTAACAGCCATTGATTCACCTGGTTGGATAAGTGGAAGTTACCTCCAACATTGCTCTAGGGTGCGGCCCGTGAAAGGCGATCAATTGGTTGGTCGCTCTTTGGAGGTCGGAGGCACATATCATTTGAGTTTTTTTTGGTATTGGAATATTTATTATCACTTACTTATCCCTATCTCAGTTTGCATAGTGTTATTGTGGGAGAGCACATCACACTTCAGGAGTTATTTCACTCTTTTGTACAGATTGTTGTGTAATATCCCTAGAGAAGGCAGCGCCATCACCCCTATTTGTCTTTATTCAAGACACTATTCTTGCTACTGATGTCAGCAATGAGATAATATTTCTCCAACTGACACCAATTATGGGGCACTATTCCTCCCACTGACACCAATAATGTAATTCTTTGACTCCCACTGACCACCAAGCCAAACACATTGTTTACTGGGGCATTATCTACTTCCACTGACCACAGTCCGGCACCCCAAAGTTTGAAAGGCAGAAAACTGGCCCCTTGTTGCAAAAGTTTGGAGACTCCTGTTGTAGAGTGTCATTGGAAATTCCCCAGTCCTAAGAGGGCAGCAAGGTGGTGTGTATTCCTGAAGTGTGCCATGCAGTAAATATATAAGGAACGGACAATGGAACATTACACTTAGGCGCAGAAGAGTTCCTGTTTCATTATGGAACTGGGTTTGTGCACAGGGGCACAATCATGCTGGGACAAAAAAAGGGCCTTCCCCTAACGGTTTTCACAAGATTGGAAGTGCACATTTGTCTAAAATGTCTTTGAATGCTGTACCAATTATTGTACAACCCACTGGAAACACCTAAACTTAATCATTTGGAGTGGTGCTCACATAATTTGGCCATATGGTGGGCATGATGCTTAGGTATCCACAAACCTTTGGCCATATAGTGTGAGATGATTTGCTATCAGTAAATTTGCCAAGTTTCCTCGATACTAATGATTGCAAATTAGGTCCACACACAGTGTCGGTTTGTGGGGGTAGATTTTGGAATAGTCAGAAATTACTGGGCAAAATGGTTTTTACAGGTTCTTATTAAAATGTAATAGCATACAATAATTGGTAGTTAAAAGCAAACTTCAGAAAAATTGAAAAAACAAAACAAACAAAAAGAAGCTTTTAATCTAGTATATATATATATATAAATATATATATATAATTTTTTTTTATTATTAAAATAAATACTGCTAGCATATCTGTCTGAAATCCATGGTATTCGCAACCTGGTAAGCTGCTCAAGATCTATTGCACTGTACAATGCTACTGACTTAACTGGGATATATAGGCGGAAGTGTCTATGTAACTTACAGGAGAGTAACAGCACAGGGAGCATCTCAGGCGTGGGGAAAAGCAAATTCATGAGTAGGCAGGTGACACAGTAATAAATGTGTAAGCTATGCTATGGAGCGAGGTGGGTGCTGTGAATTACAGCAGTGGCTAAACAGAATTAATAATACATTGGCAGGTCAACAAGCTCATATACATGTACTTTGATATTGTATGCAGGGGTAGGCAGCCATATAAGCTTAGCGTGACTAAAATGTTTAATGCCGTGTACACACGATCGATTTTTTCGACGGTGAAAACACCGTCGAGAAAATCGACGTGAAAAACGAGGAACAGCTTGTTCCCCTACACACGGCCGTTTTAAATGACATTTTTTTTCTTGGTCAAAAAAAACGACTGTGTGTAGGCTCCCCGGCAGTGATTCCCTATGGGAAAACTGCAGCGGAAAAAAATGACGGGAATCACGACGAGAAAAATTAGAGCATGTTCTAATTTTTCTCGTCGTGATTAAATGCCGTTTTTCCCGTCTGGAAAAATGACAAAATGCCCACACACGGTCGTTTTTCTCGTCCAAAAGAAAAAATGAAATTTTTCCCGACGGGAAAAATGATCGTGTGTACGGGGCATAAGAAATTGACAGTGCCATATTATATATATATATATATATATATATATATATACACACACACACACACACACACACACACACATTATATATATATATATATATATTCTCTCCCCTCGCTTCCTGGTCTCTCTGGCTTTGCTGAGACAGTGGGAGCCATTGGCTTCCACTGCTGTTAATCAAAGCCAGAACTGGATTTAGTGACTGCAATAAAATACCTCACAACTTGAATAATTGGCGAGGTTGCATAGACGGAATATTAAGCATGGATATAAAAGTATAAAGTTAAAGCAGAGCTGCACCCAAAAAAGGAAGGCCTGCTTGGTTGCCTCCTCCCCCTCTCCGCTGCCACATTTGGCACCTTTTGGAGGGGTACCTGGTTTGACAGGAAAGGTCAGGCACTGATGTGGACAAGAAGGCTTGGCTCAGTGTCTCTGCTCTAATTCATCTCAAAAGTGTTATATCGGGTTGAGGTCAGGCCAGTCAAATTTCTGCACCCCAAACTCGCTCATCCATGTCTATAGAGAACTTGCTTTGTGCACTGGTCTAAATCATTTCGGAGGAGAAATTTGGGTTTGGGGTTGTTTTTCAGGGGTTGGGCTTGGCCCCTTAGTTCCAGTGAAGGGAATTCTTAAGTCAGCATAAAAAGACATTTTGGACGATTTACGCTCCCAACTTTGTTGGAACATTTTGATGTTCCAATATGACTGCATACACAAACAAGGTCCATAAAGACATGGATGAGCGAGTTTGGGGTGGAGGAACTTGACTGAACTGCACAGAGTAATGACCTCAACCTGCTTCTGGAAGAATGGTCAAACATTCCCATAGACACACTCCTAAACCTTGTAGACAGCCTTCCCAGAAGAGTTGAAGCTGTTCTAGAAAGGGTGGGCCAACTCAATATTGAACCCTATGAATGAAGACTGGGATGCCATTAAAGTTCATGTGCGTGTAAAGGCTATTGTGAAAGCTATCAGCCAGTTATACTTAAGGCCCTAGAGGCCTGAAACACGCTAGAAAACTTTCTGTATTAACTGTTTGCCTTTGCATCATTACATTTCAGAATGCATGCCAGTGTGCAGGACCATTACCACATACATCTCTGAGTGACATATGGAAGCCTTATTATGCACCAGTGTTTTTTTGAAGAAGCATCAATGAAACCCATTGAGCAGATATGCATTCTGTACATGCCATACCTGCAGGTCAAGCTCTGCCTCCCTGCAGCCTGGCCAAAAAAAATACCATCCTGGCCGAACCACTCAGTGCTGACATATAAAGTAGGACAAACAAGCTCTCTACGGTTTTTAACAAGCCAATGCATGAGCATTGTTCTCCACTTCCCCCTGTCTACCCACCCAACTTCCAAATAAGTAAAAGTGTCTGGAAGGGCTTTTTGGGTTTTAATATAGATTATTTTTGAGTAGCAAACTTCTGCTGTGTTTTAGGAGTGTTACATTTTATTAAATGTCTAGGCTTGTGCTTTTCATCTAATTGAAGTTGTTTATTGGGATCAGATGAAAATCTTACTATTCCCGTGATATTGTAAACTTTTTCCTCCCTAGCTGCTGGAACATGCCAAGAAAACGAATTCCCTGAGTTAGAAACCCTCTGTGACTTGTGTTTATAAGTGTAAAAAGGTATCAAATAAAATCAGTTGCTATTAATACACAATAATATAAAACTTCAAACAAATCCAAGTCAAGATTTTCAACAAAAGCACGTTAAAGTAGACCTATCATTCATTCCTTTGTAAAAAGCACTAGAGCTGTACTATAACAATCGCAATAGAAAAAAATAGGATTTTTGTACTCACCGTAAAATCCTTTTCTCTGTAGTTCATGGACGGACACAGCAGCATATTCTTGACATTAGGGTATTAGCCTTCTATCCGGAGAGGACTAGGCAGAAACATGTTAATATGTTAAAACAACATCAAAACTGTACAGTACCGCCCAGGTGGGCGGTCCCTCTGAGTACAACCCTTCTCCCTGCATGCAGCAGCTCAGTTCGTCAAAAAGCAGTACAAACAGAAAAAAAAGAGGGGTGGGTGCTGTGTCCGTCCATGAACTACAGAGAAAAGGATTTTACGGTGAGTACAAAAATCCTATTTTCTCTTGTGTTCATGGACGGACACAGCAGCATATTCATGACATTAGGGATGTCCCCAAGCAGTGTCAAAAAACGAGAGGTGGGAACAGCAATCAAACAAACTTCACCCCAACACAACCAGAGCTCCTCAATGAAGGAGTTGCAACCTTAAACAGCCGCCTGAAAAACCTTGCGGCCGAAGCAAGCATCCGAAGATGCACTCACATCACCCTTGTAAAAATTCAGTGAAAGCGTGAACGGACGACTAGGTTGCCACCTCACACACCTGGGAAACAGGCGCTCGATGTCCGAAAGCCCAAGAGGCACCCATCGCCCTGGTTGAATGCGTTGTGACAGGAAAGGAAGGCGCCCATCCTGTCAGGGCATAAGCCTGAATCACGATCTGTCTGATCCGCCGAAAAACAGCGGCCGACGAGACAGCCAGGCCCTCCTGTGGGCCAACCACCGACACAAATAGGAGGTCAGACCTCCGAAGCGGCAGATACACCCGCAGAGCTCGCACCAAGCCCAAGGAAAGCAAGCAACCTCTTGGGATGCGATGGCCGAGAACACAAGGATGAAAGCACAATGTCCTCATTTGGCTAAAAGGCCGAAAATACCTTAGGAAGAAATGAAGGCTGTGGGCGTAGCACCGATTTATCCTTGAGGAGGAGTAAGTAGGGGGATCTGCAAGACAAGGCCACAAACTCAGAAACCCTTCTGGTAGAGGCAACATGCCACCTGAAAAACCACCTTCCGAAAGAGTGTCAACAGGGGATCTCCCTGATGTCTTCAAATGGAGGTTTCTGAAACACCAAGGGTACTAGATTCAATCCCACAAAGGCAGCAATGATTGAACGGGGGGGGGGGTCACATGTCGAACCCCATGGACAAACGTACTCACCAGTAAATGAGCTGCCAAGGGTCACTGAAAGAAAACTGCCAAGGCTGACATCTGCCCCTTAATGGAGCTAAAAGCAAGTCTTTTATCCACTCCAAGCTGTAAAAACAGCAGGAACCTGGAACCCGAATATGTACATGAACGCCACTCCATCTCCCCACATAGAGATGAAGGCCCTCCATGTGCGATGGTAAATCCACCGAAAAGATGACTTCCGTGCCCTTAGCATGGTGGAAATTACCGAAACCGACAGGTTTCGGTCCCATAGTATCCGACTGTCAACAGCCATGTCGTGAAGGCCAGTGACCATAAGCAGGATGAAATGTATGATCTTGTGACAGAAGGTCCTCTCGCATTGGCAATCGCCAAGGAACATCTGCCACCAGACGTACTAAGGCGGCGTACCAGGGATGCCAAAGTCAATCTGGGGCAATTAGAATTCTTGGAACCCCCTTGGACTCTACTCTGCGAAGCAGACGAGGAAGAGGATTTGTAGGAGGAGGGCATAACTTAGCCGACACTGTCCCCTCAGGACCACAAACGCGTCTGATGTGTCCGCCCAGGGATCTTAGGACCTGGGCCCAAACCTCAAAACCTTCCAATTGAGTCAAGAAGCCAGGAGATCCACATCTGGCTATCCCCATCTCCGGTAAAGGAGCCAATAGCACATCCGGGTGTAGCGACCATAGTAGATGGTCCAGCATCTGACGACTCAGGGAGACCGCCTGCCAGTTTTCTACGCCCCCGGACTGTAGGCGGGCGATAGAGCCAGCACATTTCGCCCCGTCCACCGCAGGATGAAAGCGACAGCATGCTGCAGCCGAGCGACTTGTTCCTCATTGATGGGTGACATATGCCACCGCTGTGGCGTTGTCCAACTGGATCCTGACTGGACATTCCCGCAGCCTCTGTGACCATGCGGAGGGGCACCACCTGATCGCCCGAAGGAGCACACTGATCGGCAGACAGGATTCTTCCTGCGCCCAGCGACCCCGTGTCGACTGTACGGCCAAACTCCCTCCCAACCGGTTGGGCTGGCGTCCGTCATGATTACCGACCAGTGAAAAAGAAACGACTTCCCGGACAGAAGGGACGGAGGCCTCAGCCACCAGATCAGAGAATCCCTAACTACCCGGCTCACCCAGATTTAATAATCAAGGGACAATGGAGATGTGTCCCATGTTGATAGGATCTCCGTTTGCAAGACTCGAGTGTGGAACTAAAACACATGGTACCGCCTCGAAGGTGGCGGTGGCTACCATGAAACCCAGGACTCGCATGCAAAAACGCAGTGACCACCGCCTGCGTGATGCCCACCGCTTTACCGCAGCCTGAAGAGTCTGCAACTTACGAAGGGAGAAAAAGACTCTCGCCTCTGGGGAGTCCAGAATCGAGCCCAAGTATTCCAGGCATTGAGTTGGCACTAACGCCGACTTCTGGAGGTTCAGTACCCAGCCAAACTTCCGAAGAATCCGACTGGCGATCTCCACATTCTCCCCAAATCCTGAGGCGGAAGCAGCTCTCAGACGGAGATCGACCAAATAGCCCATGATTGCGATCCCTCGCTGCCTCAGCAAGGCCAGGATCGGGGCAAGCATCTTGGGGAAAACTACTGGTGCCAATGCCAGGCCAAACGGGAGAGCTACCATTTTGTAGTGCTCATCCCAGACTGCAAACCGCAGAAAAACTCGGATGCCTGACGCATATGGGGACAGCATAAATGCGTCCTTGATGTCCAAGGACGGTAGACACAAATCCCCCGGATGGGGTGCAGGGACCACAGAGCGAATTGCTTCCATCCTGAACCTTTTTGCTTTTACAAAGCTGTTGAGGGTCATGAGATCCAGGACCAGACTGACCCCTCCCTTTTTTGGGACTACCAAATGGAGTAGAATCCCTGAACCTCTTCGGCGCCAGCACAGTCACTAACACCCTGCTCATCAGCAGGTCCTGCACTGCCCCAAGCAAGGCAGCCCGGTGAGCCGGAAGGAGATGAAGGTTGGAGGGAAAATCTGCTTGGTGGACAAGAGAGAAACTCCACCTTGTACCCCGTTGACACCACTCCACAGACCCACTGGCCGGAAGTAGGGAGGTCCACAGAAATGCAACTCTCGAGGGTGACCCCCCACCCCATAGTCAGGTGGGGGCAAGAACTCCATGTCGCCGCAAATTTGCTCGAAGGCATGTTTGGCCTGCGAGGAACAGGGATACTTTAGTCCCTCAGCGGACACCCTGTCGGCCTGGAAACGCCTACCTGCGGGCCCGGTGAATGGAAAAAAAACGCTTGTGAGCAGATAAAAGGACGGCCCTGGCCTACGCCGTGGCCCATTACCTATTTTGGAATTGTGGGAGCACTGTGCTCTTACCCCAAACGACATTTTTCATAATGTCATCCAGTGAGACTCCAAAAGCCTCTAGCCCCGGAACAGCAAAACCGCCAGAGCCTTCTTGGACATCTGATCCGCAGACCAGCATTTCAGTCAAAACATGCGGCGCAGCCCCATCGCAGATACTGATGGTTCTGGACATCCAGGGAGCTGTATCTAAGGCTGCATTGCAGACCTAATTAAGGCCCTGCACCAACTGGTCCGCTATCATGCAGACCGGGGAAGCCTGTTGCTATTCAAATCACGGTGCAGCAAATCATTGCCCGTTGAGGAAGCGTCAGTGACACCAGGGTCGTGGCCAACAGTGGCCGCAATGCTGACCCCAATACCCTGAACAAGGACCGGGCCACCGCCTCGGTCCTCCCGTCTGCAGGGTTCTTAAAAAACAGGGTCCGTTCCACCGGAATCGTGGTAATTCCCTGGATACTGGGGGGGCCCCATCGGGGGATATGTCCTTTTCCAGGAAACCCTCCCCTCAAAGGGATAACGGACAGCCATGCGATTTTTTGGAACGCAGCGGCCATTCCCATCCTTAGTACATAAAACATATCAAATAAGCTAGGTAGGGAAACATCCTAGCGGTGCGGGTCGACTTGTGGGACCCAGAAGGGGCCGACACCTTAATAGATGCCCTTGCCGTATCCTCCATTTCATTGGGAATTCCGCACGCGGTGAGAAGTGCTCCAACAAGAGCCTTTTGCACTGACCCGGACACGGAAGCAAGCAAGGAAGCAGTTCCGCACTGTCTGAAGGTCCTGGTCCGCATCCTCTGACATGTCAGAGCAGGGGAAACGTGCCACAGCAAGGCCCGGGTCTGAATCAGAAAACTCTTCCCAGAAGATGGTGGGGGAAGGGGCGTTTTTACCCCCCTTTTGCACCCACATACTGCTTCCACCCGGCAACAAAAGCCTCCAGTACCGCCGACATAGCGTCCACAGGTACAGCAGGGGCACCGGTTGCCAATACAGGGATGTCTGGGGAAGAAGCGCCTGCTACTGACGCCATGCTGACCCACTCGCTTGCCAACCTTAGGGACCTAAGGCAAGTACACAGTCCACCCTCCTAGCTGTCACAGAAAACGAGGGGGGCCCCCCCAGAGGACTCACCACCTGAACCAGGCACCACACGGCCGCCATCCGCTCTCCCTGACTGAAGTGTTCATCATGTCAGTCTCTATCCGAAGTGATTTGGCTGTTCGCGCCGCCCTGAGAGCCGTTTGACCGCTAGGGGCAAAACCCCAGTGAAAACCACAGGTAAATGGCCGCCAGCCCTGTAAGCGCGCGGACCACAAGAAAATGGCCGTCACTTATACCATTAGAAACCGCGCCGGTCACCGCCAAACTGGAAAAAGCACAGAGAAAAGGAAAATGGCAGCGAACACCCGGGCACCAAAACCAAGGCCCCCACACACATTTAGCAGCACCCACCTCAGCAGAGAGTGGACCCCAGGCACAGCGCAGCCCACAGGCAAAAAAACTGAGCCCCCCCGGCGGACCCCCAGGTCAGTACACAGCATGCCCAGTCACCACAGCACATGGGGAGGAGGGAAGGACAGGGAGAGAGGAAAGGAAGGGTGAGAGACCCCCTAATCGACCTCCCAGGAATGCCCAGCTGTTCCATCCTGCCATAACAGGGGGAACTGTACTTACCCATCCTGCGAGGACTGCTGGACGCATTTCGGACAGATCCACCACTCGAATAATACGGGGGTAGCTGTCGGCCTGGCACACTGAGACACGGACAGTAATTAGCCCGGTCATATGTGTGCCCCGGAGCGCGTAGCTCACCGGCCACCCCTGGAGCATACGGGGCATGTCGTGGCCGACCCAGCGCATGGCTAAAGGCCTGCTCACACTCGATGGCTGAAACTGGGGGGACTACAAGGCTCTAGGACATCCAGTCTGTCGCCCAGTTGGCAGTTGATAGTAGATCACAGGATCGATAGTAGAAAAAAGCAAAAAAATCCACAGGACCAATGGGCCCACCAGGAGCCAGGTCCTTCTCCTATGCTAGGCAGAAAAAAAATGAGCTGCTGCATGCAGGGAGAAGTGTTGTACTCAGAGGGACCACCCACCTGGGCGGTACTGTACAGTTTTGATGTTGTTTTAACATATTAACATGTTTCTGCCTAGTCCTCTCCTGATAGAAGGCTAATACCCTAATGTCAAGAATATGCTGCTGTGTCCGTCCATAAACACAAGAGAAAAATAATTTAAGGACAATTGCAACTTGTGAATACCTTTTAGTAGGAATCACATATCTATGTGCATCGACCTTCAGACAAGTGGACAGCACAATCCACTGTCTGTAGCATGTCACAGTGGAGAAAATTTACTAAAACTGGAGCACTTAGAATCTGGTGCAGCTGTGCATGGTAGCCAATCAGCTTCTAACTTCAGCTTGTTCAATTAGGCTTTGACATTGAAACCTGGAAGCCGATTGGTTTCTATGTAGAGCTGCTCCAGATTTTGCACTCTCCAGTTTTGGTAAATAACCCCCCAATATGACATGGCGGATGCTCAGGTCTGTTTACATTGCAGCAATTTTAACTCAGCATATTGCTTTTCACAAGTAGCAGTCTGTCAAACTTGTTCACCGATGTGAACCGCATGGCAAACATGGTCATGGCATGTGCGGCACACGGTAGTTCAATGTAAAATAGCCACTGGGATAGAAAACGATCCCACTGGAGATAGAAAAACAGGCATGCAGGGGGCCATAGTATTGCATCATGAATGCCTGTATACCGGGTCTAAACTGCCTCTGAAAATCACTTTTCTGAGGGGCAGTATGGTAAAGGTCAAGTAGTTTATTTGCATTGATACCTAACCCCACCCCTTTATTTTGAAGTGGCTCCTTTCTACGAAATTCATATTTATTTTTCGGCAGAGTTGCTAAACTGCTAGTTTTTCAGCAATTTGTAGATCAGACATTCAGCTATTGCGTTTTAGCAGTATTTCATGTCAGTGTCAAGATCTCCAGTGACAATCTCTCTTCCTACACTTCTATGGGCCAAAAACTCAACAGAGCATACAAACCCAATTCTGTAGCACTAGTTTAGCTCAAAGTAGTAGTGTAACGGCACCCCAAATACGAAAGGGGTTTAACGCCGTTTAAAGATATTCCCTCTCCTGGACACAAATTCACTGTCGATCCTCCACAGTCAGACGACCCCTTCCCATAGGAATTAATCCTTCTGGAAGAACGAGACAACACGCTCTGTATCTTTCCAAAAAATAGACTGACTTTATTGCCAAAAACATTGAAACTCTTATACGCATCCAATACTGCATTAACCTGAATGAACAATGGTCCAGCTCCACCCACAACACAAGCCCCAATACACATTATTTTGACGTCTGCTAGGAGACAACAGGTTCTAATCCCCTTTATGTTTAAATAACTATGCATGACCTTTATATTTACCAGACTGTCTGATACTTTACAATACACACAAGTACAGACTTAATTAACACAATGAAAGATCCTTAGATGCCATCCTAGATTCATTTACATCACACAGGCAGGTAACACATCTCCCAATTAACCTGTTAAGTTCAGGGTAAAACATCCAGTACATATTGTGGACTAATATTACTATTTCAATTTCAAGCAATCCAAGCCATATTCTTAATGTCCATGGTTTCCTGGCTCACCCTGTGTCCAAAGTGACCCCTCTGTCACATGTAGTAATAAACCGCTTCTTAGCAATAAATCAGTAGTGACTTCAGTGATTAAATCGCTAGCTAGAAATTGCTGTTAAAGTAGAAGTTCTCCTAAAGGGGAAGTTCCAATTTTTGCCAAATTTTTCTCCTAAAGGAGAAGTTCTGCCTTAACAGCAATGTCTAGCTAGCGATTTAATCACTGGAGTCACTACTGATTTATTGCTAAGAAGCAGTTCTTAGGAGCGAGTACCTGGTTTCTGGTGTTGCACCAATTCTCCCAACACCCCCACGCTCACAATGCACAGCATGGCCCGCGCATTGGGCAGCCAGCTGTGAAGACCAAAGAAATCACAGCCGGGTGCCCACAGTAAACATGATGGTGCCAGGGACCCGAAGAACAGTAAAGAACCAGTTCAGGTGAGGATAGAGATGGACCCCTAGACAGGTAAGTGTGCTTTTTATTAAAAGTCAGCAGCTACAGTATTTGTATCTGATGACTTAAAAAAAAATTCAAATGGGGCAAAGAACCGCTTTAATCACTGTCATTAATACTTGTAGCAGCAACATTATTTCAGCTACAAAAATCAACCAATATAAATTGAAAAACAGTGAAAGAAATGTACCCACTTTCTGTCTTTCACCTCTTGGCCCCTCAGTTTACAGCGAAAAGCTTCAGTCATAGTTTACTAAAATGTTTCCAACATGGATGATTTATATAAATGGCGGAGCTGGGCGGACAGGGCAGGCATAGTAAGGATCTCTTGATGAGAGCCTGTGATAGTTCCTTCGTTTAACCCCCTCCGCACTGGAAGATTATGAAAGTGTAGGTGAAAGCTTTGTCCCTTGTGCTGATTTTTCTGTTTGTGATTTTGGCTGCAGTTAAAGTAGAACTAAATCCTCCTATCCTTTTCAGCCAAGGAAGCTGCCAACTTAGCCTCTGTTTGATCTGCAACTGCCATAGTACTGCACATGTGATCAGTTATGACACCAGCCATTTGATGGTTTGACAGTTAGGTTGAGAGCACAAGAAAATGTGAGTTGGCTTTCCGTGCATGTACAGTGCATCCGGAAACTATTCGCAGTGCTTCACTTCCACATTTTGTTATGTTACATGCTTATTCCAAAATCGATTAAATTCATTTTTTTCCTCAAAATTCTGCAAACAATAATGACTACGTAAAAAAAGAAGTTTGTTTGAAATCTTTGCAAATTTATAAAAAAAAAAAAAATATGTACATAAGTAAACACAGCCTTTGCCAGGACACTCAAAATTGAGCTCAGGTGCATCCTGTTTCCACTGGGGAAGGGTACAGAAAGCTTCTGCAGCATTGAAGGCCCCAATGAGCTCAGTGGCCTCCATCACCCGTAAATGGAAGAAGTTTGGAATCACCAGGACTCTTCCTAGAGTGGGCCGTCTGACCAATCTGAGCAATCAAAGGAGAAGGGCCTTAGTCAGAGAGGTGACCAAAAATAGGATTTTTGTACTCACCGTAAAATCCGTTTCTCTGACGTCCATGGACCGACGCAGCTCTCATACTGATTACATGTGGGTATATGTCCCTGCTCGGAGAAGACCTAGGCAGAATGTTAGAGGTTTAAACATTCTAGAACAAGCCAGAGCTGAACAGCCCCGCCCAGGGGGGCGGTCCCTCCGGACATTACCCTTCCACCTGCAGCTAATCAGCCTCAGTTCGTAACAAAGCAGTACAAACTTAAAAGGAAGGGTGGGTGCTGCGTCGGTCCATGGACGTCAGAGAAACGGATTTTACGGTGAGTACAAAAATCCTATTTTCTCTTATCGTCCATGGACCGACGCAGCTCTCATACTGATTACATGTGGGACGTCCCAAAGCAGTATAAGAAAAGGGTGGGAGCAAAAAAAGTAAGGAACAACCAAAACTTCACTCCAAACCAGCTGAGCCCCTCAACGGAGGAGTTGCAACATTAGACAGCGGCCTGCAACACTTTGCGGCCGAAGGAAGCATCCGAAGATACAGCCACATCAACCTTGTAGAACTTTGAAAAGGTATGAACGGACGACCAGGTCGTCGCCTTGCACACTTGTGCAACCGACGCTTGATGTCGGAAGGCCCGGGAAGCACCAATTGCCTTGGTGGAATGCGCCGCAACCGGAAAGGGAGGCGCCCGCCCCTTAAGGGCATAGGCCTGTATGACGGTCTGCCTGATCCACCTAAAGACGGTGGCAGACGACACCGCTCGGCCCTGTTTTGGACCAGACACAGATTTCCGAATGGAAACAGTAGCAGACAGGTACACTCGTAAGGCTTGTACCCATCTTAATGTATGAAGCGCAAACTCTCAGGGAAGCGATGGGTGAGGACACAAGGACGGAAGAACAATGTCCTTCTTAAGGTGAAAGAAAAGAAGGATGGTCGTGGGCGCAACACCAACATATCCTTATGGAGGACCAAGTAAGGCGACTTGCCAGACAAGGCTGCCAACTCAGACACCCGTCTAACCGAAGCAATGGCCAATATGGCCAACTTCCGGGACAAGGTCAAGAGAGGAATCTCTCTGATATTCTCAAAGGGATGTTCTTGGAGAACCGAGATGCATCAAAATCAGATCCCAAGTAGGGAGAGGAGGCTTGACAGGGGGGACCACATGGCGAACCCCCTGCCCAAAAGGTGCTAATCAAGGAATGGCCCGGCAGCGGTCGTTGAAAAAGACAGTCCGGGCCGAAATCCGACCCTCAAAAAAAAAGGTATGCAAGGCCAGCTTTTGGGTCCCACCACGCTGTAAGAACAGCAAAATCCTGGGAACGGAAAACATCCGAGGATGCCACTCAAGTTCCTCGCACATAGCGATGTAAGCCTTCCAGGTACGGTGAGATATCTTTCTGGAGGAAGATTCCCGTGTCAACAACATAGAAGAGATGACCGAATACGAGAGAACTCGGTCCTTTAGCACCTGGCTTTAAACAGCCATGCCATTAAAGCCAAGGACTGTAAAGCAGGATGAAGTATGCTCTGCGAAGCCGGCAAGGCAACAACAGTAGCAGAGGGTAAGCATATATCAGGCGATACTGCCCCCACGGGCTTCCAACACGTCTAACGCATCCGCCCAGGGGTCCCTGGACCTGACCACGATCTTGCTACCTTGCGAGTGAGTCGAGAGGCCACAAGGTCCACTTCCGGTGCCCCACCTCCGGTAAAGAAGGTGGAAACACCTCCGGATGCAAGGACCCTTCGCCTGCAATGCACACGGCCGACAGGACCGTCTTGCAGCGAGACGTATGAAAACCCCAAAGAGACTCCGCAATGTATCGGAGAAGGGAGGCCCCAGTGTACAGGGTGCCTCAAATGTTGGCCAATAAAGGCAACTTGACGGAACTTCCCTAGAAACTCGGTCAGAGGACTAGTACCTCAGCCTCCACAGGTGGCGCAAACCCACCCCGGGCACAGAGACCCTAAAGGCTAAAGCAGTTGTAGTGCACCTGCTAGACGACTGATGAATGAAGCAGAGGCTTTTGCCCAGTCATTGAGCTACAAAAAATGGCAGAGACGCAGCCACTAACAGGCGCAACGCCAACCCCAGCCTGGCGAACACAGTCCAAGCCAGCGCTTCTGATCACCACTGAAAGCAGGTGGAAAGTGATACCCCTGAAACCAGGGATCCTTGTGACAATGCTCCATCCAGCAGCTACCCATGGATAGGTGCTGATTGTGCAAACACATAGTTTATACTATCTATTGCGTCAAACGCACAAATGGAGAGTGTGGGAGGAAACCCACGCAGCCACAAAGAGCATAATACCACCACATACGGCGTATGTAGTTTAGTATTTGTGGATAAACCTATTAAACGCGTATATACTGTGCCAGCGACGAAGGCGTGCACATCATCGGGGCCTGGACGTAAACCAGCCACACAGATTGCGTACACAACCGTGTAGGTATGTTAGCCTGCGAATAAACAAATTGCACATGTTTATACTGTGCATAGCGCTGAGAATGCGCACACCATTGGAACGCAGGGGAGAAACCTGAGCACCCGGATGAAACCCATGCAGACTGCATACGCATACCGTGTATGGTATTATAGTATGTGTGCTAAACATTTTGCACAAGCCCATGTGTGCATAGCACTGAAGGCACGCACACTGTTGGCGCGTGGGAGGAACCGAAGTACCCCACGCATACTCAGAGAATGCAATACCTACAGCTACTGTAAATGTATTTAGTGTAGTGTATAGACATAATGTGTATGTTTACACCGTGTATTGCACCAAAGGCATGCATGTCATGTAGCATGGGCAGAAACCCATGCAGACTGCATACGCATACCGTATAGGTATTATAGTGTGTGTGCTAAACCTTTTGCACAAGCTCATGTGTGCATAGCACCGAAGGCGCGCACACCGTTGGCGCGTGGGAGGAACCGAAGTACCCCACGCATACTCAGAGAATGCAATACCTACAACTACTGTGAATGTATTTAGTGTAGTGTATAAACATAATGTGTATGTTTACATCGTGTATTGCACCAAAGGCATGCATGTCATGTAGCGTGGGCGGAAACCCACGCAGACTGCAAAGACATACCGGGTAGGTCCAATCGCACAAATTTAGACTGTGCATAGCGCCGAAGCGCCCACTCGGTACAACTCCACGCAGACAGCACACAGATACCGTGTAGGAATGATAGCATGTGAATCAACATAATATTGCACATGTTTATGCTGTGCATTTCCATTGGAGCGTGGGGGGAAACCGGAGTACCCGGAGGAACCCCACGCAAACAGTATACCCATACTGTAAACATGTATAATATGTGTAATAAACATATTGAACATGTCTATACTGTGCAGAGAGCCGAAGCGCACATACCATGAGAGTGCGGGAGGACACCGGAACCCCCGCCAGCCCAGAGAGTATGATACATACATATACTGTGAATGTATCTGGAGTCGTGCATAAACATATTTTGTACGTTTATATCATGTATGGCACTGAAACACAGCATTGGAACGTGGGGACAGCCACGCAGACACAGAGACCAATAACACATACATACACTGTGAATGTATGCAGTGTAGAGGTATAGGATGAGTTTAAATTATGGCGCAGAGGCGCATAATCTTCTCTGTATCATTCCAACCTGCTTGACTGTGCTGCTGAAGCAGCATTCAGGTAAACTCTGATCCTCAGACCGTGTGTCTGTCAGAGCTCAAATCATTCCCCAGGAAATGGCGGGAAATGTTACCTCAGGTATCACACACAAGGCTCACAGGGATTAGAGACATAAATGAATAAAGTCCTCCCTCATCCATGCTGCTCTTGAGGCAGCGTGTGAGGAAAACTGAGGAAACTGTGTAAAAGAAAAGCTTGTCACAGCAATTTCAGCCTGAGTGTGTTTCTCACATCATCAATGAGATCACTTACAAGCGCCCTGTCATTCACTGACACAGAACTGGAGTCTTCCTCACAAGGGAATGTCCTGTTCATAAACATTAAATATTCAGAGGTAGGGTCCTGAGCCCAATAGCTAGGCCCATATCTGACTCAGAGCACTCCTTCACTAAAGATTTTTTTGGGGGGAGGGGGCTTATAGCTCCTTTTGCTCGCACACCGCTTCCATTCTGACAGGAATGATTCCAGGACTGCTGACAACTGGTCCATAAGGACCGCAGGTGCAGGAAACATATGAACATGTTTAACTGTGCAGCACTGCCAGTTGCCCCAGGCAATGTGGAGAGCAGGTGTATCAGACTCCATAACGCCACCCTCTGAGACCTTATACACTATGCAGTGAATATACAGTCCACCCACTGGCTACGCTGAGGAGGGGATACCCGGGAGGACCCACCAACCCTTAAGGACAGCTCAGTCTGTGAGGAGATTGTGAGGGGATTCGCGCCGCCGCCAGAAATAAATGCGCGGCAGCCACAAGAAAATGGCCGCCGTCCGCAGCTATAACTGTGCCACTGAACGCCAAGATGGCCGCCGAGCGCAAAATTCAAAGCTCTAATGCGCGCCAATGGCGCATGCAATAACCACCTCAAACAGCGCCAATGGCGCACGCAATAATCACCTCACACACCAGAAAAAACTGCAGACATGAGCGCCCAACCAGGCCAGAGTGACCCCCAAACACCCCACAGCACAGCACCAGTACAGGGTGCAGAGAGCAGCATAACAGGGGGGACAGGGAGAAACCCCCACACACAGAAACACAGCCAGCATGTACTCACCTGCAGTAGGAGAGACTACTTACCCGTCCCTTTCAGGGACTCACTGGCTTGTTTCAGACAGACCTATCACAGAGTCGTACTGCGTAGCTGTCGGCCCGGTCCACCGCGAGAGATACAGTCAGTCAAGTACTGTTCAATCTTGAGAGGACCGCGGGAGCATGAAAGCAACCCGGCCACCCCTGGAGCCATGGGGTATGTCGTGAACTGAGTCTCACGCACGCAAGGCGAGGATCAGCACGCTCGATGGTCGGACAGGGAAGACTACGAGGATACTAGTGTACCCAACCTGTTGCCCAGCCGACAGTTGATTGAAGGTCTCAAAAATAAAATAATAAAATTCCCAAAGGAATAAAAATCAAAAGTAAAATCTTCCAGGAGACTGGCTCCTGAGAGCCACGTCTTCTCCTTCTGCTAGGCAGAAAAAAACTGAGGCTGATTAGCTGCAGGTGGAAGGGTAATGTCCGGAGGGACCGCCCCCCTGGGCGGGGCTGTTCAGCTCTGGCTTGTTCTAGAATGTTTTAACCTCTAACATTCTGCCTAGGTCTTCTCCTGCGAGCAGGGACATATACCCACATGTAATCAGTATGAGAGCTGCGTCGTTCCATGGACGATAAGAGAAAACTTGACGGTCACTCTGACAGAGCTCCAGCATTTCTGTGGAGAGGAGAACCTTCCAGAAAAACCACCATCTCTGCAGCACTCCACCAATCAGGCCTGTATGGTAGAATGGCCAGACAGAAACCACTCCTCAATAAAATACACACAGCAGCCTGCCTGAAGTTTGCCAAAAGGCACTTCAAGGACTCTCAGAACATGAGAAACAAAATTCCCTGGTCTGAGGAAACAAAGATGGAACTCTTTGGCCCGAATGGTAAGCGTCATGTCTGGAGGAAACCAGGCACCGCTCATCACCTGGCCAATACCATCCCTACAGTGAAGCATGGTGGTAGCAGCATCATGCTGTGGGGATGTTTTTCAGCGGCAGGAACTGGGAGACTAGTCAGGATAGAGGGAAAGATGAATGGAGCAATGTATAGAGACATCCTTGATGAAAACCTGCTCCAGAGCACTCTGGACCTCAGACTGCGGCGAAGGTTTATCTTCCAAAAGGACAATGACCCCAAGCACACAGACAAGATAACAAAGTAGTGTTTGTCCTTGAGTGGCCCAGCCAGAGCCCAGACTCTGAAAATGGTTGTGCATTGACACTCCCCATCCAACCTGATGGAGCTTGAGAGGTCCTGCAAAGAAGAATGTGAGAAACTGCCCAAAAATAGGTGTGCCAAGCTTGTAGCATCATACTCAAAAAGACTTGAAGATGTAATTGGTGCCAAAGGTGCAACAACAAAGTATTAAGCAAAAGGCTGTGAATACTTATGTACAGGTGGTCCCCTAGTTACAAACATCTGACTTACAAACGGAGGGAGACAACAGGAAGTGAGAGGAAATCTACCCCTAGGAAGGGAACTTCACTCCTGTAAGAGTTATTATGGGAGAAAGGTACCTCCAGTGATGCTTTATCACCAAGGCTTGTTTCCACAACAACCCAAATTTTTCAAAATCCACTTGTCATTGGGACAGAAAGTGAGGCGAAATCTTCTGAACAGGGGCACAGACAGCAAGACCAACATTACAGGGGTGTTCTTCCCTATGCTATCCAAAAAGCTTAAAAATCTTTTTTTTGCACTTAAAAAATGTACCTGTTCCAACTTACAGATTTAACTTAACAAACCTACAGACCCCATCTTGTTTGTAACATGGGGACCACCCGTACATGTAATTTTTTTTTTTTTTAACACATTTTCAAAGATTTCAAACAAACCTCTTTCACGTTGTCATTATGGGGTATTGTTTGTAGAATTTTGACGAAAATGTATATCATTTATTTTGGAATAAAGCTGTAACATAACAAAAATGTGGAAAAAGTGAAGCTCTGTGAATACTTGCCAGAGGCACTGTAATGCCGCGTACACATGGTTGGAAATTCCGCCAGCAAAAGTCCAATGTGAGCTTTTGGTCGGAAATTCCGACCGTGTGTATGCTCCATCGGACTTTTGCTGTCGGAATTTCCGGCAGCAAAAGATTGAGAGCTGGTTCTCAAATTTTCCGACCGAAAAAATTCCGATTGGAAAATTTGATCGTCTGTAGCAATTCCGACACGCAAAATTCCGACACATGCTCGGAAGCATTGAACTTAATTTTCTCGGCTCGTCGTAGTGTTGTACGTCACCGCATTCTTGACGGTCGAAAGTTCAGAGAACTTTTGTGTGACTGTGTGTATGCAAGCCAAGCTTGAGCGGAATTCCGTCGGAAAAACCATCCAAGGTTTTTCCGACCGAAAATCTGATAGTGTGTACTCGGCATAACATTTGTTTGAGAGCACAAGCAAATGTGACAGTTAGCATTCACTCCATGCCCGGCATATAACTGTTAAATCGTGGGTTTAGTTCCGCATTAAGCCACATATACATTTGTAGGAAGCGCTAATTAAAGCAGCCACTGTTTCAAATCATACATCTCAGAACTCTCCCTATACTACAAGGTGGTACATAAATGGCAGTTTCCAGAGCCTTTGCACACAGGTGTCCTGCTGTGTTTTTTTTCTTTTTGACGGATCCCCCTTTAAGTTTGTAATTTTGCAGTTCATAGGTTAAAGTATGCAGAACCCTACCAGGCCACGCTGCTATGGGAGTCATTGTCGAGGCGACAGAGAAGCTCCAAGGTTTGGGTGTTGTTTGATGAATCATCAGGGACCTCCTGGTTCCCTGCCTGCAGTTCCTTCGGTATCCTCCACACAGCCGCACAAGACGTGACTTTGCTGTCTGAAGCTAAAGAACAGAGGGGAAGAAAAAGAGAGAGAGAAAAAAGGCACAGATCAGTACATGTAGAACACATTTGGAATGACTGTGCTCCAGGATTCACACAAAACACAGGAGCTATGCACAGCTGTTGCCTGAAATATTTAAGGCCTTATATTTTAATAAGCAGCAGAATGCGGTGCGGAGATAGAGGGAAAAGCCTGAAGTCGCCAATCAGTTCTGTGCAGAACTCGTAATTTGCATATGTTTAACCCAGTTTCACCGTGTTCTGAAGCCAGTCTTCATGTCTTGATGAAATTTTAATTCTTTTGGGGGGTGGGGAGGAAAAAAAAAAAACACACACACACAGAATCCCCTACCACCATTCCTATTTTTGTTATGCAAATTAAGGAGCAAGCAAAATTGGCTCTTGTCAAACAAATGGTTTGTATAGCAGAGTTATAACTCAATTACGGCCTTTACCTTGAGCTGTTTTAGAACCACTTTTTTTTCCAGGTTTTTAAGAAAGTGCAGCCAGCGCAAATATAACAAACACACTGGAAGAAATGCTTTAACAGTATATGTATGAAACAAAAGCAAAACGTAACCATGAAAATAGGGTAAAAGTCATCATCTTATTTGGGGCGCAATCACACAGGCGTCAAAAACTGCATACAGTACATACAGCATATCGTTTTGTAAACATCTGTATACAGTAGTATAGAAGGCTATGGACCCATACACACAGAGGTGTGCAGCAGTGTAAGAAAACAAAAAGGAGTACAAAGCTGCATCCAGGGCCATATTAGGACCGTAAAGTACGCTCCGCGCATGTAATGTTTGTACTGACTTTTACATGTAGCCGCCTATTGGCTGCCACTGCTGCTCAGGGCTGGCATGTAAATATCAACAATGTGCAGCCAGCGGTGCCACCACCAATTACACACTATTGATGTTTACATGTAGACCCTAAATAAGTCACTCATGCAGCAGAAGCGCATGCGCAGATTGGCCTTGGCTTTCATTTATACAGAATCAGCCGAGTTCATTCTGCACTACTTCTGCATGAATTACTCATTTAGGACTGACGTGTAAATATTAACAGTGATTAATCAGCGGTGGTGGTGCCGCTGGCTACATGTTGTTGATTTGTGTGTGAGAAGTGGCGGAGGTCAATAGGGTTAGGAAAACATTACATATGTACAGATACCTTTTTATGCAGGGTCTTTCTGCCAGCAAAATCCCGCATAAATCATTAGGGCTATGTGAATGAGGCCTTAAATCAATAGGGCTATGCGAATGAGGCCTTAAATCATCAGGGCTATGCGAATGAGGCCTTAAATCAATAGGGCTATGCGAATGAGGCCTTAAATCATTAGGGCTATGCGAATGAGGCCTTAAATCATCAGGGCTATGCGAATGAGGCCTTAAATCAATAGGGCTATGCGAATGAGGCCTTAAATCATCAGGGCTATGCGAATGAGGCCTTAAATCATTAGGGCTATGTCAATGAGGCCTTAAATCATTAGGGCTATGTCAATGAGGCCTTAAATCATTAGGGCTATGCGAATGAGGCCTTAAATCATTAGGGCTATGCGAATGAGGCCTTAAATCATTAGGGCTATGTCAATGAGGCCTTAAATCATTAGGGCTATGTCAATGAGGCCTTAAATCATTAGGGCTATGCGAATGTGGCCTTAAATCATTAGGGCTATGTCAATGAGGCCTTAAATCATTAGGGCTATGCGAATGAGGCCTTAAATCATTAGGGCTATGCGAATGAGGCCTTAAATCATTAGGGCTATGTGAATGAGGCCTTAAATCATTAGGGCTATGCGAATGAGGCCTTAAATCATTAGGGCTATGCGAATGAGGCCGTAAATCATTAGGGCTATACAAATGAGGCCTTAAATCATCAGGGCTATGTGAATGAGGCCTTAAATCATCAGGGCTATCTGAATGAGGCCTTAAATCATCAGGGCTATGTGAATGAGGCCTTAAATCATCAGGGCTATGTGAATGAGGCCTTAAATCATCAGGGCTATGTGAATGAGGCCTTAAATCATCAGGGCTATCTGAATGAGGCCTTAAATCATCAGGGCTATCTGAATGAGGCCTTAAATCATCAGGGCTATCTGAATGAGGCCTTAAATCATTAGGGCTATGTGAATGAGGCCTGAAAAACAAAATGATTTTGCCAATTTAGATGGCGTGGTTCAAGGTTTGGTTTTCTGTCAAGAGTTTTCATGCTGTCCGAATAGACAGCTGACACAGCTGTGATACAGAGCCCTCCCTTCATCTGAGCCTTTTGTGCCACCGGCCTAGAAATGTCTTACATATTCCTATGTAGAAAACAGTAGATGCTGCCTGTGGTGACTAGCAGGTAGTTCAAAGTGGTTGTAAAGTTTTTTATTTTATTTTTTCCTAAAGCAAAAAACGTGTTCTACTTACCTGCTCTGTGCATTGGTATTGCACAGTGCAGCTGGGAACCTCCTCTTTTGGGGTCCCCCACCAGCGTTCCAGGCTTCTCCTCTTCTCTGTGTGCCACTGTAGGAAGCCACTTCCCATGTACGGCTTTTAATTCCAAGCTGAGGTGTGTTTGTGCCCTTTGACACACAGAGCAGCTCGGCCCCCCCCCCCACCCCCCACTCACTGCCTACTGGATTTCACCAACAGCAACATAAACCAATGGCTCCCACTGTCCTAAGCCAAGCCTGTGAGAGAGAGCAGTGTGGAGATTAGACAAGCAGATGAGCACCACGCTGGAGCGATACAGGACTTAGAACTTTGCCAGCAGGGCTGAGAATGGGGTCATTAGAGCAGTTTATGGCGTCTGTATTTTTTTTTTTTGTGATTTTTTTTTTTGTGATTTTTTTTTTTGTTTTGTTTACATATTTATTTCCTTTTTTTACAATTTAATTTTTTTATTCTTTTTTACCAGCCCTGTTGAGGAGCTTTGATGAAATATCAGGGGTCTATAAACAGGCCCCCGATGTTTCAATTTTGAGACAGAGAAAGGATATTGAGAACACAGCCCTCAAATTCCCTCTCTGCAGCCTCAGCAACAATGAATGGACAGGAATAGCTCAGTATAGAAATTCCCATTCTTTGTGAATGCATAGTGAACACAGTTTACTATGCTTCAGTTACAAATGAACACAGTGAGTGAGATTTCAAAAAAGTTCTCTGAATGATGCCTGTGCCGAGTGGGCAACCTTGTGTGTTCACAATACAGCAAGGCAGCTGCTTGGCACAGGACACGGAAGCTAGTGGAGATCACGGTAGCAGCAATGTCTACTCCAGTAATTTCCAGCTTCTACAGGGTATGTATGGTATATGCATAGTTACATTTATTCAAGGTGGACCAATGTAAAATATCCATACCTGGAATTCTTCTTTAACTTTTTTCCCCGTGAAGACTGGAAGTTTGTGGAAATAGCCCTAATGCCGCGTACACACGACCGTTTTTCCCGTCGAGAAAAATTAAATTTTTTCCTTTGGACGAGAAAAACGATCGTCTGTGGGCTTTTCGTGGTTTTTCTCGACGGGAAAAACGGCATTAATCACGACGAGAAAAATTAGAACATGCTCCAATTTTTCTCGTCGTGATTCCCGACGTTTTTTTCTGCGGCAGTTTTCCCATAGGGAGCCCACACACGGTCATTTTTTTCGACCAAAAAAAAAATATATAATTTAAAACGGCCGTGTGTGTGGGGAACAAGCTGTTCCTCGTTTTTCCCGTCGATTTTCTCGACGGTGTTTTCACCGTCGAAAAAATCGATCGTGTGTACGCGGCATCAGAGAGCAGGAGCCAGTTACATTGAAAACTGTAAACTGCAAGTGCTAGGGTAAGAATTTTAAGTTTACTTTGAACTGTTTATTTTATTGTGCTTAATGTGTTAAGCTAATAAATGTTGAGGGTTAATTAACTACTTTAATGCCGCGTACGCACGATCGGAAATTCCGACAAGAAAACCGTGGATTTTTTTCCCACGGAATGTTGGCTCAAACTTGTGTTGCATACACACAGTCACACAAAATTAAATTCCGACCGTCAAGAGCGCGGTGACGTACAACACTACAACAAGCCGAGAAAAATTAAGTTCAATGATTCCGAGCATGCGTCAAATTGATTCAGAGCATGCGTGTTTTTTTGCACGTCAGAATTGCAAACAGACGATCGGAATTTCCGACAAGAATTTTTCTTGTCGGAAAAATTGAGAACCAGCTCTCAAATTTTTGCTGTCGGAAATTCCGACAGAAAAAGTCAGATGGAGCCTACACACGGTCGGAATTTCCGTCCAAAAGCTCACATCAAACTTTTCTTGTTGGAATTTTCGATCGTGTGTACGCGGCATTAGTGAAACTCAGTCAGGCAACTAGCATTTTCAGAAGGAGACCAGCAATGGAAGTCTTCATAGTTCCCTCATGACACTTAAAAGGTCCTTGCTCAGACATTTCTTGTTTTGGGGTTACAATGGTCTCTCTACTGTACTTCTGCATTGTCACCATGTCACCTGCCCCTAGTGTGTATCATAAGTGGCTGTACCAACACACATTCGAGGGAATTAACAGATTGCTGTCACAAGGAATGTAAACATCCCTTGTGACAGTAATAGGCAGTGACAGGTACTCTTTATGGAGAGATCTTGGGTCTAGAAGACCCCCAAATCCCTCCTTTGCACTTAAAACGGCAAGTTTGGCTGTTTTGAATACTGAATTTTTTTTTAAAACTGGCGCCTTTAAGGCTTCAGTAAACCGGAAGTGATGCCATGACATCGCTTCCAGGTTACTAGATCCGAGACCCGATTGCGGCATTGTTCGGGTCTCTGGCCAGCCAGCGGAAGTGCTGGCTGGTCGCTCGAGCCTCCTAGTGGCACAGGAGAGCCCGGGCGAGCCACGGACGGTGGTAGGACGTCTCCTCCCGCTGCTTGTGATAACGCTTAGCCGCATTGATTGTTATCATAAGAAAGCCAACCATCGGCTCTTAAAAAAAAAAAAAAAAAACTGGATCACCCCCCAGTACAGCCCCTTGAAGCCGAAGGCTGCATATTTGGTTTACGTTGGCGTGAAGATGTTAATTTGGTGCACGCCAATCTAGACACTTTCCTGTGCTATTAGAATGGAGCAAGAAGCTTAGTTGATTCCCCGGATAGTGTATACATAACCCACTACTGACCCTATGAGGAAGCCATTGTAGAACAAGGGTGTATATAGGATTCTGGGGCAGGTGCATGTAGACAGGAAACGGCCGAAAGAGATTGGATGAGAGGAAACAAAAGACCTGAAAACTATAGCAAGGGTTCCTCTGGGGTAACAAAGTTGAGAAACGCTGCTTTGGATGGAAATTATGTCATTTAAAATAAAAATGATAACAGTGTATATAAATCTGAGACGTGTGCTTTTGCTAGCTTCCACTCTAGATTGAGTAGCCGGAAAATTTGCAAATGTACGATATAGATTATGCGTTTGTCGTGACAGAAAGGATTGGGGAGTTTTGTGTTGAATATTTTGCAGGATAACTGGTCTGGATTCTGATTATAGCTGTGTGGGGACTCGTTAGCTGCCATTACATCTCACAGCTGTTCAATCATCCGCCTTTTGTTCCTTACAGCCTCTCATGCTGTGTAACCCTGTGACTGCCAGACTCAGTGACGATCAACACACTTTACTCCGCTCCTGAGCTCCAGCAGAGCGGCTTACTGCCTGGTGAAATGCGACAGCTAAGGAATTTTCCATCATCACTGCCTAGCATTAGTCACACGCCATCAATGACACAGAATCATGCTCCAACGTACAGGATCAGCACATAATTTAAAGGACAACTCTAGTCAGAATAATGATCACCAGCAAATTTATATTATAAATTAAAGCAGTATTAAACCCAAAAGCAAACATTATATTGCAATATAGCATTTCTTAAATGTGATGGCTGTATTAGTTTCCTTTTTTAGGCTCTTTCTGAGTCTGTGTTTTTACAAAAGCACATGTTCTCTAGCAGAATGTATTAGTTTACATCGAAAAGACAAACCACAACTGCAAAATGTTGATTTACAAATTCATCTGGGATACCGGTGGTTGCAGGGGGGCTCACTCTACTTGCTATACTTCCAAGTGGCGAGGCGGTCTGGGAGTTCCCTATTTTCTGCGCTATTACAGAATTGCTCAATTGGTCCAACTGTATACATTTTTTTCCAATGCCTATCAAACTGATGTGGTTAGGTTAGAGGCACATGCTAATACCTCACTTCCCATTGACCTCCTGTTGTGACTCCAACCAAAAAACGTCAGGCCATCTTGAGTACCTCCTTATTACACACTCTACACCTTTGGGCCACAGGCTTTGATAAAGCATAGTTTGTGTGTGAAACGCGTCAACGTTCCTCCCCTGCTTGTACATGTAGTGCTCTTCATGTCTTTCATGGTTTTATACACATAAAGGTTGGTGTGCAGCCATGCAGACAATTTTTTCTCTACCTTTGGGACACGGTATGAAAACTATATCCTTTCCAATCTTCTCATTCCCCGGTGGTCCCTCCTTTTAAAAATCCTAATATTCCCCCAGGGCATAATTTCCAGCAATTTACATGGTGGGTCAACAAGGCTCTTTACAGGATAGCACACTTTATAGATCATACAGCCTTTCTATTTTCTAGAAATGTTACAGATGCCCCCTACAGAAACCTTCTGTTTGTGTCAAATTAATAGGACCATGTAGACAGAACTACCAGGACTTTATTTGAAAATAAATGCCTACGCGGCCCTGAGTCTTGCAAAGGGATTTCAGAGTTATATGTTCTGTTTATTAGCCAATGTCAGACCTGGGTGAGACAATAGAGGAGGAGGTGTAGGTGCAGTAGTCGATCATGGTGCATAAAGGAATACTCAATACCCCCCTAGTGGAAGCAAACCATAAAGTGCTGTGTAACGACACCCCAAGTATGAAAGGGGTTAACGCCGTTAGGATATTCCCTTTCCAAACACACGACAGCCACCAGACACTCCAACCAGCCGAATAAGACCCCATACAAATACTTCTCCCTCCACAGACGAGACAACCACTCTGTGTTGAGGTTCCAAAAGAGGGAATGAATCTTTATTGCAAGCACATGGTAACACACACTTCTCTTCAAAACACTTCCCTCCCATCCTTGGGGAACAGGGCGGGTTAAACTGTCCAATGACAATGGCGATACAGGCCAGGTGTGTTCAAAATTCTCCTTCAGTAAACAGTCTTAGCAGGAGGGGTTGCTGGAGTGATTCCCCCCCCCCTTTCCTCACAGCAAGACACTTAAACATTCCATAATAGGCAGCCATACGGTCTACCAGCTCCAATCCACATCACCACAAACAACAATGAAAAGGTCTTTGGAAGCTAGTCTGGATTCATTAACATTACAACAGGCATCCAGGTGGATTAATATTACAGACCCATTTTAAAGCAATCCAAGACATATTCTCAGTGTCCATTATTTTCTGGCTCATACTTTCTAAGAACTTCTGGGTTCCACAGGCCCATCCGTTACATGCTGTCTTGAAGGTAGCTTATTCTGGCGAAACTCTCCCCTAGTATCTCATCCCTCTGTTTCCAGGGATGTGGGCAAGAGGGCGATAGGTTCCACGTCTGGTGGTCCTGTCTGAAGGTCCAGAGATTATGGATTAAAATATTCAATCTTGTCTACTTGGTGATGGGACAGAACATACCCCCAAAAAATGCAAAAAAAGCGTTGTTCACTGACCTATTGGAAAACAAACTTCTCTGAACCCTCATCTTCTTTATATTCTTAGCAGCTAAACTAACTACTGTACATTGCAAGCAAGGAAATTACCCGTGGTTAACGTTACATTGCTTAAAACACAAAATATCCTGGATTATGATTAAGAAAAAATTGACAAGTATCCTTAGAGACAAACAAACCAGGTTTGCAAAAGTGTGGAATCCCTGGATTAAATACCCTCAAGCTCCTTAGACACCGGGACACCTTGTGGATAGGGTCCTGGGTTGAGGGGACCAATTAATGTCCTTCTTCCTCTTTTCTTTTCTTTCCTCTACTTTCTCTTTAAATTTTTTATGATTTGATGTTTTTTATATTCCTGACAATATTGCTCCAGCTCCCACACCTCTCAATGTAACTGTGTTAACATTTGGTTTACAGTTTAATGCAGGACTCAACAAACCCCAGGCACCATGGCAACAAGAAGTTATATCCTGGCGCCTGCCCAAATGCTCCCCACACGCGCCCTCCCCCCCCCCCGCTATGTATCCAGGGCACCGCTAGCCCATTTGCGGGCCCAGGGCTGGCATAGCGGTTGCTGCCAGGCAGAGGGGAGGGAGGACATGGGATACACTATTAAGTTGTTGACCCAGAAGTGAGGTCTGATGTCACTTCTGGGTCCCCGTTGACCGTTTCCCTGGCCTCCAAGGCCAGGAAAGAATGTCACGCAATGCGATTTGAGTTTAATTAAATTTAGTAAAGGGCAGGGGAGACTAAAAGGGTCTAAAAGACCCTGCATGTCTCATTAAAGAGGAAGTAAACCCTGACGGGTTTTACTTACGCTTTATTCCCCTGCAAAGTAAAAGCATAATGGGCTAGTATGCATAGCATACTGGCCCATTATGTGGTACTTGCCTGCAAATGAAGCCCGCGATGTCCGCAATGTCCCCGCTGGTGGAAGCATCAATCTTTACCCCTCTTACTTCCGGGGCCGCGGACTCCGGCTCTGTGACTGGCCAGAGCCGCGTGACATCACTCCCGTGCGCATGCACGCGGGAGCCCCCAGTCACGGCACGCGATGGAGATGACATCATCGGCGCACTAAAAGGTAAATATCTCCTAAACGCTGCACGTTTAGCAGATATTTTCAGTACATATAGGTAAGGCTTATTATAGACTTGCCTATATGTAAAAATAGGTCAGGGGGGTTTACAAGCACTTTAAAGAGAATCCGTCAAACAAAAAAAAAAACATCACATGAAGACTTTTTGTCCACTATGGGATGGAACAAAAAAAGGTTAAAGCGTTTGTTAAGCTAAAAAAAAAATATCTATCTATATTGATCCTGTTCCCTTAAAGCTTGTTATAAAGCACAGTGCTTGTGCTGTGTAATTTGGCCCTCTAACACCTAAAAAACCTGGCTTATCCTGCCTGGCTATGTCCTCCCCTCTGTAAGCTGACCACAGTGTATCATGGCTGCTGAGCCCTGATATCATGGTCAGTTTACATGCCTCTATCAGCCACAGCTCTCCTGTCCTCTATGTACTCTCCCCCCTCCCTCCCTGCCTGTCTGCTCCTGTGTCAGGGCCCTTCCCCCTTCCCCTCTTGCTGCTGAAGTTTCATTTAAACTTTATGCCATCCTGTCTGTTGAATAATCCTATGTGCCCCCGTGCCTGTGTTTTATAAAAATAAGGCATTCTTTACCAGTTTTCAGAGCGCCGACCACCGATCACGTGACACGCTACCTCTCTCCTCCTCCCCTCCAAACTGATGTCAGTAGGGAATCCTCGACCCAGCCCGCTGCAGATGTCAGATGAGGAGAGACCCGTGGGTCACGTGAGTGGTGATCATCGCGCTGAAAACTGGTAAAGAGCACTTATTTTTTATAAAACAGGCACAGGATTATTCAACAGTCAGGATGGGATGAAGTGCATTAAAGCGCAGTTCCGCCAATTTTTTTTTTTTAAGTATATTAAAATTTTTATATATGGACACTTACCTGTCCTGGGTGCCCACGATGTCGGCACCCAAAGCCGATCTGTCCCTCGGCTCTCGGGTGGAGGCGCTGCCATCTTCAGTAAGGGAATCAGGAAGTGAAGCCATGCGTAAACGCATGTGGCGGCGTGCCTACGCCTAAAAACATTGATTGCGGTATACATGTTATATATCGCTGCGCACGCCGGAATAAGAGCAAAAATTCTAGCAACAGACCTCCTTTTGTAATGCAAAACTAATGACCTATAGGGGGCTTTTAAAAGCGTCACCTATGGAAAATATAGGGTACTGACATGTTCTGGTTTTACTAGGTGCAACCTCGGCTTTTATATTTTACCAAAGAATTGTAACGACCACTATTTTATTCTCTAGGGTGTCTGCTTTCAGAAAACATATCATGTTTATATAATCGTCTGGCCTGATTTTTTAAACGTGTCAAAAATAAGCAAAATTGGCTCTGACAACGAAAGGGTTAAATGATAATTTCACCTTCGGAAGCATGTTCCACTCGTAAGATTTGTTAGTTAAAAAAACTGGCAGCTAACTTTTTTAGCTGGCTCCTAGATTCAAATCAAATTTGTAAAGCCCTGATTTAATGTAATGTCACAGTTATGTCTTTATTCTGTCTTTTGTAATAGTGTGATTACATTTACTGATCTTTATACTTGGTAAGCTGTCGCTCTATCTGGTAGGGCCAGCCCTGTCAGGTTCGATTCCTTTGTATTTTGACTACAATAATCTGGCCCTTGACCACATTTGAGGGTGCATGCATTTTTTGACATTTGCTTAATAGTGTTTGAATTACCGTATATACTCAAGTATAAGCCGAGGACCTAATTTTACCACAAAAAAAAAAAAAATGAATAAACGTATTGGACTCGAGTATAAGCCGAGGGTGAGAATGCAGCAGCTACTGTAAGCGGAAAAGAGGGTCAACAATGCCTATTTTTTTTTCTTTTGGGATAAAGGTTTTCCATAATTAAATAAAAGCTGATTGTTTTAATCACCCCTGCCAGTATTAAGTGGTTTGAATAAGAATCTATTGAAAGAGAAAAAACAAAGATTTAACAAAATGCAGTATCGTATATACTCGAGGGCTGAAAATACCCCCCTCGGCTTATACTCGAGTCAGTGTTTTTTTGTACCTGAATTCTTGACAGGCGTCCATTTTTTTTAAAGTGGCGGCTTCCTCCTGGCGTTCCGTTCAGTTCCGTGGCATTTGACACTGTGTTCCGCCTATCACGGAGGTCCTCTCATCCTCGGACTCAGTTTCCCAGCAGACACCGTGTTCAGTGTTCCGCCAATCACGGACATTCTTTCATCCTCGGACAAGAGGACGTCCGTTATTGACGAAACACTGAACACAGTGTCTGCTGGGAAACTGTCCGAGGATGAGAGGACCTCTGTGATAGGCGGAACACAGTGTCAAATGCCTATCACGGAACGGAACGTCAGGAGGAAGCCGCGACTTTTAAAAAAATGGACGCCTGTCAAGAATTCAGGTACAAAAAAACACTGACTCGAGTATAAGCCGAGGGGGGTATTTTCAGCCCTCGAATATATACGATACTGCATTTTGTTAAATCTTTGTTTTTTCTCTTTCAATAGATTCTTATTCAAACCACTCAACACTGGCAGGGGTGATTAAAACAATCAGATTTTATTTAATTATGGAAAACCTTTATCCCAAAAGAAAAAAAAAACTGCTGTAGTCGATTATAAAGTGTGAGCTGGAGTTTGGCTTCAATTTGTTAGTGTATCTAAATCTGCTAATGCATTTAACACTCCCCTCTCCCCCAAACAGACAATGCTGCTGTCTGCTGTGCTGACCTGCAATATAATACATTTTTGGTTTTGGGTTTAATACTGCTTTAAAAGTCAAATTAAGCCCTCAGCACTTTTTTAGCTTAACACACTGAGCAGAGTATAATGATTATTCCTCAGTAAAATAATTGTTAAAGTGGTTGAAACGGTAGGACATTTTTTACCCCAATGCATTCCCAATAGTTATATCGACCCCCTCCACTTCCACAACCTCCCTATATACTTTCCTGGGTCCTATCCTGGTTCAGTGTTGTGTTGGTGTTCCTCACCAAACAGAAAAGCAGCAGCTGGAGCCACTGGCTCCTGCTGCTATCAATCAAATCCTATGAGGAGTAATCAGGAGGTGGGGCTGAGCTGTGTGTGTCTATGGACACACACGGACTGGCTAGGGAGCGAGCCTGACTGTGTGCCCCCATAGCAAGCGGCTTGCTATGGGGGCACACCAGTAGTGTATTTAGGTTTTGTGCTGCCCTAGGCCTGACTAAACTCGTGCACCCCCTAATTTAAATGTGACCCACCTCTTCCTGTCAAGGACAGATCCTTTTCCGTTTAAGACCCACCCTGAAATTTTTGAGTAGGGGCACTAGTTCTTAGGGCCTGGGGGGGCAATGCATTCCCTTAATTTGCATAGATTTTCTCACTTCCTGTTTGGCTATGGGGCAGGAAGTGAAGCAAAATCTCTGCAATGGGACAGGTATGGTAAAAAATAAACTGACAGGGGCTATAACCCTCCCTACTCTATCCAAAATGAAAAAAAAAGCGTTGCCTATAGTTCTACTTTAAGCACAAATTTCTGATAATTTTATGGAGAGGACTAAGAAGATATAACCATGCCAATGGTGCAGCAGAAAACATATAGCACAGTGAGGAAGGTTTGTGGTCCAGGGTGATAGGGCAGCCAAAATTAGAAGCAGCTTGCGTTACACCAACAGTGTAGCACAAGCCGGCGGGGACTCTTTTTCCGTGATGCCCCCCTGCAAAGTGCTGCCCTAGGCCTGGGCCTTGTTGGCCTAGGCCAGGATACAGCGTTGGGGCACACACAGAAAAGGAGGAGCCAACGGTGGACCCCAGAAGAGTAGGTTTGGGGCGGTTCTGAGCAATAGCACTGTACAAAGCTGGTAAGTATAACAGCTGCTTCCCTAAACTTCAAATCTTCGCAGTAAAGATTTACCAGTGCAGTCTTTTAGGAAGGGAGGTGAAGTAGCCAGATAGTGCAATGCCATCTTAGACTATGGGGCAGCGTGTTTCAATGATTACACACAGTGTATGGAAACACAATTCTAGTCCCTGCATGGGTGGCTCCATAGAATGCTGCAACACAAAGGAACCCCCCCTGAAACAGGAAAACAGGAATAGTGACCATGACACCAGATGCATATTCAGTAAGTGATTAAATCAACTCCTAAAAGTGCTTAAAGCGGTGTTCCGGCCATAATTTTTTATTTTTTTTACAATCTCAAAAATAGTATAATGTATATGCAGTAAACAATATCAATACTTCCCGATCTGTTCAGTAATAAATTTAAAAACTTACAGAATATGTTGTAATCAGTGTTGCCAACCGTACGTTAATTTACATACAGCATGTAAATTTAACTCCCTTTTTGGGGTGTCTGTAAAGTCCGTTATGGGCATCGGGTGCCCGTAAAAAAGATGGCCGCGAGCCGACCATGCAACAGCGCATGGGCCGTTCCGAAGCCATCCGGGCTCGGGAAAGTTCGTATGCGCTCGGCCGGGCGGCGCATGCGCAGTAACGTAATGGCGCCACCCGGCGCCATTTTTGAATAGAAGATCAGGACGGGAGTGCGGTGACGTGATGGTCGCGGGCTACAGTGCACTCGCAGTCGCCATAGTAGGAGGAGAGGACTCGGCCGAGCAGGGGTGAGGAGGAGGAGGGGGGGATATGAACTGAAGCAAGGACTCAGTGCGCTGGGGCTGGGAGTGGGAGCCCAGCCGAAGGGTGAAGCGGCCATGGCATGCAGCCAGGGAGGGACAGAGACTGATGTGCTCTGTCCACCATTATATAACTTCTCCACATCACCAGTATGCTGTGTCCTCCTCCTGTGCCCCTTTCACCTCTCCACATGTCAGAGCTGCCACTGTGAGGAGGTGAGGACTGAGGAGGACCCTATCATATTCGCAGCCTCTGTCCCCCTTCTGTGTCATGTCCGCAGCCTCTGTCACCCCTCCTGTGTCATGTCCACAGCCTCTGTCCCCCTCCTGTGTCATGTCCGTCTGCAGCCTCTGTCCCCCCTCCTGTGTCATGTCCGCAGCCTCTGTCCCCCCTCCTGTGTCATGTCCGCAGCCTCTGTCCCCCCTCCTGTGTCATGTCCGCAGCCTCTATCCCCCCTCCTGTGTCATGTCCGCAGCCTCTGTCCCCCCTCCTGTGTCATGTCCGCAGCCTCTGTCCCCCCTCCTGTGTCACGTCCGCAGCCTCTGTCCCCCTCCTGTGTCATGCCTCTGCAGCCTCTGTCCCCTCCTGTGTCATGCCTCTGCAGCCTCTGTCCCCCTCCTGTGTCATGGCTCTGCAGCCTCTGTCCACCTCCTGTAGTATGTCCGCAGCCTCTGACCATCTCCAGTCTTTTATCGTGTCTGCAGTCTCTGAGGGGATCCTAGAAAGAAGTCAAGAGTGGGAGCGCCGGGATGGGGGTTACGGGAAGAAACAGACGTGTGGAGAGGAGATCAGAGCCGCCAAGCTGGAGCCGTCTGACTGAGCCCCACACTGTGCACCTGAGAGGAGGTCAGCAACAGCGCCGCCAGGCCAGTCTGAGGGGGGCAGGGTCACTGATCTAAGGAGGGGAGTGAATACAATAATGTAAGGGGGCACTGATATAAAGCCCCCCCCCCATAATAGTAACCCCCCCTTACCTTAGTGTATTCACTCTGCGGAAGGTGGTCTCTATTCACCAGAGCCCCACTCCACATCAGGGTTCCCCCTTGCATCATGATCTGCAGCGTTCCCCTTTACATAAGAGTTCCCTTGCACTGTAAGGGGGCATCCTGCAGACTCTGATGTAAGGGGGAACTCTGTGCTGGCTCGGTTATAGTATCCTGACCATCATGTCAATTGAGAAATGTTTTTTTACTGTTGTTTAACTTAAACACATTGATAATAGCATTAGCTATGTGTTTATAGTTCAAATATTGATATTTGCATGGTTTAGCAAAAAAAAACAGTAATTTTAGGTACTTTTTTTTACAGTGGCAGTAAAAAATGTGGATCTGCCAGTAAATGCCATGTTTTTCCCTTTAAAGGTGGCGCTGTTCGTGAATTTAGTCGTTCTGCCAGTAAATTTCACTTCGAGGGGTTGGCAACACTGGTTGTAATCGATCTTCTGGCCGTTTCCATCTTAGCTATGGGCATGTGAAGCCCAGTTGATTTATCTTCCTGGTTTTCCTGAGAGAAGTGCATGCTGGGTAAACAGCATGCACCTCTCGATCTCGCGCATGCGCCGTTAGTTTGTATAGTTGCCATAACAACGGGCGGCGATGGAGGAAGGTCCCGCCCCGTTGTTATGACAACTAAGATCTGCCTTAAATCGCGTAATTTCCTTTCTGTACACAGTAATGCCCACAGACACTTATTTCCCAGGAGGCCAGGTGAGTCAGGAATAGATGTAGCACCACCGCGGAATAGGAAGTAGGCAGATTAGGAAGTCTGCCTAGTAACAGGGTCTTAGAGGCAAGTAAAAAAAAAAAAATTAACATTTTTATTACATTAAAAGAAAGCTAATAATGTGAAATTTATTTTTAGGGTGGACCTCTGCTTTAAAATGTATTAATATCACTTTAAAAGTGTGTGGATTCAGAGATTAATTTTCTAATGGTAATCTGGGGAAGTTCCTTCACTAAAGACCAACAATGAATGCCCAACAGTTGAGTGCAAGCATCTTAAAAGTTGACCTCTGGCAGAGGTGGGAGGGGCTGGCTCCGTATATGGCTGCTTGAGCTGCTTGAGCTGTGAGCCCCACTCCAGCCTCATACAACGGTGCCCATTACAGCCCGTACGGTGAACGGATTTTCACGAAAATTTCTGGGCAGACTCCTGAGGGGTCCAGGCACATTCCTGGCTATTTTTTATTACATTAGAAAGGACCCAAAAGCTGCAATTCGTCCCGGTAATCGCGCCGAAAATCCAAGATGGCCGCCACAGCACAGCCTACTGTGTCAGGTACCATTCTCCTCACAGACCTCAGACAAAATATCTCCTCAGAGGGTCTGCCTATTTCCTCAGAACTTAAAGCAGGACTACTACAGACACCTAATACCTCCTCAGCCACTGGTGAACCTCTTATTTTTTTCACAAAGCCCGACAGTATCCATTCTTCCACAGGGCACATTATTGCCTCTCATCCCAGCCCTATTACCTCAGAAATTATTCCAAGAGACCAGGCATTTCAGATGGCAGACCTGTTCCAAAAAATTTCTGAACTCCTGGACAGGGGTTTAGCTCAAACTGCAGCCAAAATAACTAGTGATTTAAAAGCGGACTTCCACAATCTAGGAACAAGATTAGACTCTACTGAATACAAATTGGAAGAAACAGTGGCTTCCACTAACCAAACTGCTAAAATTGTATCCTCGGTACAAGAACAACTGGATTATGCTAATTCAAGAATCGATGACCTCGAGAACAGGTCACACAGGTATAATCTCAGAATCAGAGGATTACCTGAATCTGTGCTGGATGTCACACTAGCAGTACAAGACCCGATTAAATCTCTTCTACCTAATATCCCCCAGCAGTGCCTTGAGCTGGATAGGGCTCACAGAGCTTTGGGTCCTCCTAGAAAGGTTGGGAAGCCAAGAGATATCATTGCTAAACCCCATTTCTTCTCAGTAAAAGAAGAGGTCATGAAACAAGCTAGAATAACCCCTCAAATACTATGTCAAGGACACCCAATTCAACTTTTTGCTGATTTATCTCCTTCTACAATCCAACGCAGAAGAGCACTTAAACCCCTGCTACTGATCTTGTCTCAGAAAGACATTAAATACAGATGGGCCTTTCCCTTTGCGGTGAAATTCTCTAAAAATGGTAGACCTTACTCCTTCTCAAGCCTACAGGAAGGAGAGCGGATCCTTCTCCAACTCAAACTTATTACTACTGAAGCTGACATGGACACCTCTACAACTGGTCCTGGTTCTACTAAAAGATCTACTCCAACAAACCCACAATCTCCCCTTTGGAACAAAGGAAAGAAAAAGAAGATTAAAGACAATAGCCCTACTTGACATTGCTCTTTTTCACCTCTTTTGTTACTACCTTTTTTTCCCTCGGATCTAAAATCCGAGCACAGATTTTTCTGTACCTCAGGTGTTAGGATAAATCCATCCTAAATTCAACCTGCTCTCTGGTTCAATTCTCAGTTTTTCAGTTTTTTCTATAAAGCTCTATGTTCCCTTCTTTTTTTTTTTTTATCTAGTATCATATTACTTACTAAAATGTTATGATAATTCTACTACTGTAAAGTACTTTCTAGGTTATAGAGCTTTACATAAGCCTTCTCTCGTTTTACCGTGCAAAAATAATTTTCTTTTTTATTAGATTTTTTCTATGGGTGCCCTGTATGGGGGTGGTCCACGTGTGTACCCACCTATCGTCTGGAAATCTTCGGGTCTTCAGGGGATAGGTTGTCTGGCCGTCTTAATCCAGACTCTTTTTTTGATCTGGTTAAAAGGATTCGAGAGGAGTCTCCTCTCTCGGGTCCTAACCTTACATGTTAGGAGACTTCTTTTCTATATTCCATCTCTTTTCTTACTTTTTTCTATGTTATGTTATTTTTTTTTTCTTTTCCCTTGTGTGTCTAACCCAATTGTCTCTTTTAGAGTTGCCAGCTCTCAGATCAATGACCATTAAACACCTCAATCTCCACTTGGAAGTACACCTGATCAAGCCTCAGTACCAAGGTCCTTTAAGGGTGAGTGGGGTCAGTAATGGCGGATATGCCCCCCTTGAATCTCATGGCTAGCAACCAACAAACACACCTTAAAATAGCCTCTCACAATGTTCAAGGCTTGAATTCTCCCGTCAAAAGGAGAAACATTTTAGATTACTATAAATCCCTTAAAATAGATATTCTTTTGCTCCAGGAAACGCACTTCCCTATACGATACAGTCCTAATTATATCCACCCTCATTTTCCGCAATTTCACCTTGCTAGTGCGGAAAATAAAACTAAGGGAGTAGCCATTCTATTTTCCAAATCCTGCAAATTCGAGAAGTCTTTCGACTATGTTGATCCAGATGGAAGAATTCTGTTATTACAAGGTTCAATTGATGGTCAACTATACACCCTAGTCTCATATTATGCCCCTAACAGAGGCCAAGCCCCATTCTGCAAAAATATGATGGACACACTGAGCCCTATGTTAGTAGGAACTGTCATTTTGGGGGGAGACTCGAATGTTGCTTTTGACCAGTGTGACAGCAGGAAGGTAAAGTCACCTGGTTGCATCCAGGGGGGTAGATATATTTCGCCCAGATTCAGGCTTTACGCCGATTTATACAACTAGGTAGAGAGTTGTATAAGGCTAGTGGGCTCATGGATGACTCATACCTCTAAGGAGAGGGCTGGGCGTCGTGCAGACAGGGAGTTGATGAGATCAGCTGAACCTTGTCAGCTCATTTAGGCCTCTATAAAAAACTCCCAGATTCATTAGGGGCTAGCTCATGCCTGGAAGCAGACCTGTGTGGACTGTCTAGGGAGAGTGAACCCCTGTGCGGTGAGAGAAAGCCTGTGTGGCTATATTTTGCTTGGACATTTAAAACCAGGGACTAGGACAGCACTAGGCTGATCCCAGTCGTTAGTTAGGAAACCTGTAAGTTTAGTCAGAGGTCAAGTTGACCAGGATTTATTTTGTTTATGTTTTTTTTGCCTTGCTGTGTTTTTGTCACTGTAAATAGAAAATAAACCGCACCTTTTTGATTTTGAAAACCACAACCTCCGTCTGCTGGGCCTGTTTTTGGGTGGGGAGCCCATCCCGGGGGTCACACATACCCGCTGCCGAGCTAGCCCCCTCACAGTTGGTGGAGAATGCAGGCAGTTTTTTTTTTAAGCCAGCATGGAGGAGATACTGAAACAGCTGGCTCTAGCAAATGCCAATCAACAGCAGACAAATGCAGGTTTGCAAAGGAGCCTTGCAGCCCAGCAGCAAGCTCATCAACAGAGCCTTGCAACTTTACAACAGAGTCTGGAGGCTCAGCAACAAGCCCAACAGCAATCTGAGGCCCGCTTCATAGACCTGTTGCAGAAGCAAGAGCAGAGACTACAACAACAGATGGAAGCAGTAATGCAGCAACGTCCGCAGACCAGTGAGGAAAGCCGTCCCACTAATACCGCGTCCTTTGGGTTGAGTCGTTTATTGACAAAAATGACTGGAGAGGATGATCCAGAGGTATTTTTGACCACATTTGAAAGGACCGCTGAAAGAGAAAAGTGGCCTGAGGAGCAGTGGGCTGGACTAGTGGCTCCTCTGTTAACTGGTGAATCGCAGAAAGCTTACTATGACCTAGAGCCTAACCAAGCAAAAGACTATGTGATGCTAAAAGCTGAAATATTGGCAAGGCTGGGTGTCACCCTGGCTGTCCGGGCTCAGCGTGTGCATAACTGGACTTTCCAGCTTGGAAAACCCCCCAGGTCTCAAATGTATGATCTCATTCACCTGAGCAGAAAGTGGCTACAGCCAGAGACTTTGTCCGCACCAAAGATTGTGGAACGTGTTGTAATGGATCGGTTTTTGAGAGCTCTTCCTACTGCCATCCAAAAGTGGGTAAGCCATGGAGACCCAGAGACGGCCGATGGTCTTGTGGATCGTGTGGAGAAATACTTGGCTACAGAGAACCTGACGGCCTCTTCCAGAGACACTCGGACTTTCCACCCCAAGACCAGACCATCCCCAGGGGCGGATAAGAGGATTCCAAGGGGTGAGGGTGGAGAGAGTGAGAGGGTGGGAGCTCTACCCCAAGTTTGGCGAGAACAGCCTGGGAAATCAGCGGCTCAAGAGGCGGCAAGAAGGATCGTTTGCTACCGCTGCCGGCGAGCGGGACATATTGCAGCAAATTGCCCGGTTTTGGAGGAACCCATGCAGTGTGACTTTCTGACGGGCAGACGTCAGTCGCTGTGTGCGACAGTCGCATGCACTGCCATTCGGGGAACTGAGAAACATTTATGCAAAATGTGTATTAATGGTAGAAATGTTGTGGTATTGCTGGATTCAGGTAGCCTTGTGACCCTGATAAAGGCTGAGTTAGTTAAAACAGAGGTCTCTGGGAATAGCAAGGTAGCCGTTATTTGTGTGCATGGGGACACCCGAGAGTATCCAGTGACTACAGTGTGTTTCGAGACCCCCAAAGGTACCCTCTCTCATCCAGTGGGCTTAGTATCTCAGTTACCGCATGACGCCATTATGGGAAGGGATTTTCCGAAGTTCTGGGAACTGTGGGATGATCCTGAGCCCCCCACTGGTGCCCCTATGTACCAGGAATGTGATAGCCAGAACTCCCCTGAGAGTGGTGAGGACTCTCCGGAATTTCCCTTGTCAGTATTGGCAGGGGAGACTCAAGAAACTGGAGAGGAGCCCACCTCCTCAGACGAAAACCTACCGTCTGTGGAGTTTTCTGATCTTGAGGTTCACAGGGAAAACTTTGCCACAGAACAGTTGAAAGACCCCGCCCTAATAAAGGCACGGGAAAACGTAGTGAAAATAGATGGCGAGTTAGTGAACCCAGATAATACCGGCACTTACCCATACTTCAGCGTAGAGAAGGACCTACTGTATCGGGTGGCAAAAAGGGCAGAAGAAACCGTTGAGCAGCTTGTGGTGCCCAAACCTTACAGGAAGTTGGTGTTGGAGTTGGCCCATGGGCACATTCTTGGAGGTCATCTGGGGACAGAGAAAACCCGAGAGAGGGTGTTACAGAGATTCTATTGGCCTGGGGTGATGAAGGACATAGAAAATTATTGTTCCTCCTGCCCTGTGTGTCAGAGGTCGGCCCCGATGCCACATTTCCGTAGCCCGCTGGTCCCTCTACCCATCATTGAGGTCCCGTTTGAGAGAATCGCAATGGATTTGGTAGGTCCTATAATCAAGTCCGCTAGGGGGCACCAGTACATATTGGTTATAATGGACTATGCCACCCGTTATCCAGAAGCGATCCCTCTCAGAAATACCTCGGCCAAAACCATAGCCAAAGAGCTATCTCTTGTTTTTAGCCGGGTGGGTATTTGTAAAGAACTGCTTACGGACCAAGGTACACCCTTTATGTCCCGGGTTATGAAAGAGCTGTGTAAATTGTTCAAAGTGACGCAATTGCGTACATCTGTGTATCACCCCCAAACCGATGGGCTGGTTGAAAGATTCAACAAAACCCTAAAACAAATGTTGAAGAAAGTGGTGGATAGAGATGGAAGGGATTGGGACTGTCTACTTCCTTATTTGATGTTTGCTATTAGGGAGGTGCCCCAATCCTCTACGGGATTCTCCCCCTTTGAGTTACTGTATGGGAGACACCCAAGAGGGCTGTTGGATATTGCCAAGGAAACTTGGGAAAGTGAGAGTTCTCCCCACAGGAGTGTGATTGAGCATGTCGCCCTGATGCAAGATCGAATTGCACAGGTAATGCCCATCGTGAAGGAACATTTGGCCCAAGCGCAGTTGGCACAGCAGAGAGTGTACAACCGTGGAGCCAAGACCCGTACCTTTTCCCCGGGGGATAGGATATTGGTACTTGTCCCTACGGTTGAAAGTAAATTCCTTGCCAAATGGCAAGGCCCCTACGAGATAATGGAAAAAGTGAGCGAAGTGAATTACAAGGTCAGACAACCAGGAAGGCGAAAGCCCGAACAGATCTATCACGTTAATCTGTTGAAAGCCTGGAGGGATAGAGAGTCCCTAGTCGCAGACACTTGGTCACCAGCTCAAACTGGTTGCGTGATTCCTGAGGTTGGAATCGCAGCCACCTTGTCACAACCCCAACAACAGGAGGTTAAGGAGTTTGTGCTTCGCAACAAGGAGGTATTCTCTGAGCTGCCGGGACAAACATCTGGGGTAGAGCATGACATTATTACCCCGCCCGGTGAAAGGGTGAAGTTAAAACCCTATCGGATCCCAGAGGCCCGACGGGAGGCAATACGGGAGGAAGTACAGAAAATGCTGAACTTAGGGGTGATAGAGGAGTCCCAAAGTGATTGGTCTAGTCCCATTGTGTTGGTGCCTAAACCGGATGGGAGCTGGCGATTTTGTAACGATTTTCGTCAGTTGAACAAAGTTACAAAATTTGACACCTACCCCATGCCACGTATAGATGAGTTGATCGACCGGCTGGGAACAGCCCGATACATGACGACTCTTGACCTCACAAAAGGGTATTGGCAAATCCCCCTGGCCAAGTCGGCCAAAGAGAAAACCGCATTTGTAACCCCAGACGGGGCGTTCCAATATAAAAGAATGCCGTTCGGGTTACAGAATGCGCCGGCCACATTCCAGCGGAAAATGGACCAGATGCTCAGGCCCCATCGGAAGTATGCTGCGGCTTACCTGGATGACATAATTGTCCATAGCACAGATTGGGCCTCACATCTGCCAAAAGTGCAAGCAGTCCTGGACTCTGTTCGGGAAGCAGGGTTTACGGCTAACCCCAAGAAGTGTACCATTGGGCAGGAGGAGGCCAAATATCTTGGGTACACCATTGGGAGGGGAGTAATAAAACCCCAACTCAACAAAGTCGAGGCCATCCAGAGTTGGCCACGTCCCAACAGCAAGAAGCAGGTACGAGCCTTTCTGGGAATCGCTGGGTATTATCGGCGATTCATTCCCCACTTTGCTTCTAAGGCTGTGCCCCTAACCAACCTGACGAAGGGGAAAGGGTCGGTCATGATTAAATGGACCCCCGAGGCTGAGGCAGCATTCCAGTTCTTGAAACAAGCCTTATGTAGCCAGCCAGTGTTGTACTCACCCGACTTCTCTAGAGACTTTGTCGTACAAAGTGATGCGTCAGATGTGGGGTTAGGAGCAGTATTGTCCCAGGTCTGGAACGGGGAAGAGCACCCAGTCATTTACCTCAGCAGGAAGTTGAAGTCCCATGAGGTAAATTACGCCACCGTTGAAAAGGAGTGTTTAGCGGTGAAGTGGGCTCTAGATTCCCTTCGGTACTACCTGCTAGGTAGGCACTTTGACATGGTTACGGATCACGCTCCGTTAAAGTGGATGGCTCAAAACAAGGAAACAAATAGAAGAGTGAATAGGTGGTTCCTGGCCCTCCAGGAATTCAACTTCACAGTAAAGCATCGCCCTGGCGTTCAAATGGGGAATGTGGATGCTTTGTCTCGAGTACATGAATGCCTGATTGCTGGTGTTCCAACCCCGAGGTTAAAACAAGAGGGGGGGGTATGTGACAGCAGGAAGGTAAAGTCACCTGGTTGCATCCAGGGGGGTAGATATATTTCGCCCAGATTCAGGCTTTACGCCGATTTATACAACTAGGTAGAGAGTTGTATAAGGCTAGTGGGCTCATGGATGACTCATACCTCTAAGGAGAGGGCTGGGCGTCGTGCAGACAGGGAGTTGATGAGATCAGCTGAACCTTGTCAGCTCATTTAGGCCTCTATAAAAAACTCCCAGATTCATTAGGGGCTAGCTCATGCCTGGAAGCAGACCTGTGTGGACTGTCTAGGGAGAGTGAACCCCTGTGCGGTGAGAGAAAGCCTGTGTGGCTATATTTTGCTTGGACATTTAAAACCAGGGACTAGGACAGCACTAGGCTGATCCCAGTCGTTAGTTAGGAAACCTGTAAGTTTAGTCAGAGGTCAAGTTGACCAGGATTTATTTTGTTTATGTTTTTTTTGCCTTGCTGTGTTTTTGTCACTGTAAATAGAAAATAAACCGCACCTTTTTGATTTTGAAAACCACAACCTCCGTCTGCTGGGCCTGTTTTTGGGTGGGGAGCCCATCCCGGGGGTCACACATACCCGCTGCCGAGCTAGCCCCCTCACACCAGGCTCTGGATAAGTCCAAACCCTCCAAAGACCAATTGACCCGCCCGACCAATGAAAGCCGCAAAATCGCTAAAATTCTTTCGAATCACAATTTAGCAGACGTTTGGAGGGAATTAAACCCTTCCAAACGGGACTTCACACATTATTCACACCCCCACAACACATACGCAAGAATAGACCACATCCTTACCCCTTCACACCTCATTCCGCTCATACTAAATGCCCACATCAAGGATACGGCCCTATCAGATCATTTGTTGGTAATTATTTCCCTAAACTCCTGTTCTCTTAGAAGCTCGAAAGGGTTTTGGAAACTTAACGAATCAATCCTTACAAATCCAACCACAAATGAGATAATAAATAAAGCCTTACATGAATATTTTTCCCTCAACGACGATTTGGGCGCCTCATAAAGCCGTCATCCGGGGAAAAATCATTCAAATCTCTACCCAAACTAAACGCAACGGCAAAGCTCAAATAGAACATTTGGAAGAAGAGTACATAACCCTTAGAAATCGTCACAAACAAGATCCCTCTAAGTTCCCCATATCACTCATAGACAAGGCCAAACTTGAATTAAATTTAGCCCTTACAACACAAGCGGAAAAAGTGATTAGACGGAGTTGCAACAAATTTTACACAAATGCAAACAAAATAGGGCCATTACTTGCTACAAAACTCTCTCCTAGAGTTAGAATTCATTCTATACCTAAAATCCATATAGCAGGTAAACCGCTTACTGCAAACCCCGTCAAAATCCTAGAAGCATTTCAAGAGTTTTATTCTAAATTGTATGACACTCACTCGAAGCCAGACAAAGATGTTCTATCTAGGTATTTAGACGATCTTCCCATTCCTTCCATAACCCCCTCACACAAATGTTTACTTGAGGCTCCCTTCACAATAGAGGAGGTTATGGGGGGTTATTAAACACCTCAAAAACGGATCAGCCCCTGGCCCTGATGGTTTATCCATACCCTATTATAAGACTTTTGCCAACACCTTAGCCCCCTATCTAACCAAATTTTTTAATGACAAAACAAATGGCCTACCATTAGACACACATCTTAATACGGCATTTATTACAGTTATACCCAAACCAGACAAAAATCCCGAAGACATCAGTAATTATCGCCCTATTTCCCTAATAAACAACGATATTAAAATTATGACAAAGATCGTGGCCAATCGATTAGCATCTTTTATTAAACATTATATACACAAAGACCAGGTGGGCTTCATCCCAGGAAGACAGGGCCCAGACCAAATCAGACGAGCAATAGATATTGTATCTATTCTGCAATCCAACTGGGAGGGAGGAGAAAAACAACAAGGCTTACTACTGTCACTGGATCTGTAAAAGGCCTTTGACTCCGTGTCATGGCCATACCTGTTTTCCCTAATAGATCGATGGGGCTTTGGAGTTAGTTTTAAGGGCCTCTTACATTCCCTTTATTCTCACCCTCAGGCTCTTATCCGTTTACAGGGTCATTATTCCAACCCAATCAATATAGCACGAAGCACTAGACAGGGATGCCCGCTTTCCCCTCTCATATTTGCTATTGCCATTGAAACATTAGCCATAGCCATCAGACAAAATCCCAATATTAAAGGAGTATCCTGTGGTAATCAAATTCACAAATGTGGCCTATTTGCAGATGACATCTTATTGTTCGTGACGTCTCCGCTGATATCCCTTCCTAACGTCTGCCAGGTTCTGAAGGCCTTCTCTGAGGTCTCAGGCCTTAGGGTAAAGCCTCGTACACACGGCCGAAAATCTCGTCAAGAAAAAACACGTTTTTCTTGACGAGATTCTTGGACAAGAAACTTGTCCCGGCCGAGTGTACACACGCTCGATTCAAAGAACCCGCGGTTCTTTGAATGGAGCGAACGCGGTGACGTCATCGACTACGACGAGCGTGCGCTCGTCACATTCGATGCCGTCGCCGCCATCTTGCTACACCCTATCTATGCCTAGGAAGCTACTGCGCATGTGTCAAAGTCATTTCGAGCATGCGCGGGCTTCCCGGAGGACAGGTAAGTGTACACACACACACAATTTTCTCGTCGAGAAACAGGCTGAAGAGAATCTCGATGAGAAAATAGAGAGCAGGTTCTCTATATTTCTCGTCAAGATTGTCGGTTTTCTTGACGAGAAACCATACACACGAACGATTTTCTCGGCAAGAAAGCTATCTCGGCAGTTTTCTTGTCGTTTCTTGCCGAGAAACTCGTTCGTGTGTACGAGGCTTAAATTACTCAAAATCACAAGCTCTAAATGTTTTGCTTCCCTTGTCTAGTGTCTTGTTGCTTAAACAATCCTTTGGATTTGAATGGACAGGCACCTCAATCAAATATCTGGGCATTACCTTAACAGCCCGCATTGAGACCCTTTTTTTACATAATTACCCACCTTTATTCAAAAAATTTGAGAATGATCTAGCATCTTGGTCCAAAAACGAATTATCTTGGTTAGGTAGAATTAATTCTATAAAAATGACTCTGCTCCCTAGAATCCTTTATTTCTTTAGATCTCTTCCTATTCCCATTACTAAGAGTCACTTGAAAAAGCTCCAAAGTAAAATCATCAAATTTATCTGGGGTGCTTCAGGTTACCGCATCCCCCAAAACACATTACTTTGTCACAGAAAACAGGGAGGTTTAGGTCTACCTGACCTACATAAATACTACTTAGCAGCTAGACTAGCCCAGACTTCTTTGATTTATTCTGCAACAGAAAAACCAGACTGGATCAATATTGAAAAAGAGGCTACACCAACACTATCCTTAGAATACCTTTTATGGTGCCCCCCCAAAAAAAGACCCCCCCATAATGTCCCCGACTCTATCTCAATCGTTTGCACTATGGGATTCCCTAAGAAACCTCCCAAACCTTATATCCTCTGAAAGACCTCTTTCTCATTTATTCAATAACCCTGACTTCCCCCCTGGTCTAAATGTAGAGGCATTTAAATGGTGGATTGATAAAGGATTGTATCGTATAGGACAATTTTTTAATCCTGGAGGGCCTATATCCCTTAGTTACTGCATCAAACATCTGAAACTTCCAGATTCTGAAAAACCGCGGTTTAATCAAATTTTCACATTTTTAAACCAAATCTGGAAGGAAAAACTCCTTCCTCCCCAATTTACAAAGTACGAGTTATGGTGCAGCCAGGCCGGTTCACAAAGGGGAGGCATATCTATGGTATATTCATGCCTCACTCATCCTACATCAAAATCTTCCTATATGGAGGCTTGGGAAAAAGACGCCCAGTTTTGTTGGAATTTGGATACCTGGCACTTAGCCTTCTCTAAATCTTTCAAAGGGATTCTTAATGTCTCTTTAATGGAGGTAAATATTAAAGTTATAACCAGATGGTATCTAACTCCTTCCAGACTTGCATCTATATATCCAGCATCAGATCCAACGTGTTTCAGAGGTTGCCAACTTTACGGCTCTATGCCTCATATTTGGTGGGAGTGCCCCAGAGTTCGTCCCTTCTGGAGAAAAATATTTTTATTAATTTTTAAGGTAACAGGTTTTCAGGTCCCTAGGTCCCTACCAGTAGCCATTTTGAACGCTCATATTCCTCACATACCAAAAGGTTTCACAAAAATTGATTCACTTTATCTTTACAGGCGCCAAAATCACAATTGCCAAATCATGGAAAAAAAACAAAACCTTTCCTGTCAGATGCCAAAACCAAAATATCTTGGATACTAACTCAGGAAAAATTAGCAAGCATCTTATCTAATACCATTCCCAAATTCGAAAAAATATGGGAACCTTGGGCCAAATATATGGGGATTTCGATTGGTGAAGATGCTGTTTTACCTTCTATTCAACATTAAGTTGGTAAGTTGGACACATACCCATCCCTTTCCCTCCGTCCTCTTTTTTACCCGCTGTCTTTATTTTCCTCTTCTTTTCTTCCTTCTAAAAAGGATTTATGGAAACTCTTTTTCTGGGAATTCTAGTTTCCCATTACATATTATGTCTCTTTTATTTAGATTTAATGGGATACTATCAAATGTTTTGTTCGGCCTTGTTTAGTCCATCCCGATCTGTTGGCCCTGATAATCTTCTCGGGGCCTAAGAGTCAGAAGGAGGTCTCTATGCCTGGAGCAGTTAGTTCCCGATAAGGGGCTCCAGGTTACCAAGGAGAGAGGGTTTCCCTTCTCCCTTCCATTATATTATAAGGATGAAGAGATCTCCCCCTGACAAACTTTTGATTGCTTACATGAATCTATCCTTTTTTCTAGGATGTTTTTATTATTTTATCCAATTATTGACTAATGTTTGTTTATTCCTAAACATAATCTTTTTTCTTTATTTTTCTTTATTTTTATATAACATGATGTAATGTTCTGTATTATTCATCTTATGAAAATAAAATATTTTGAAAGTAAAAAGTTGACCTCTGGGATCATCAAATATTGTCTATATACAAGAAGCCTGTGTATTCATAGTTGGAACTTGGTATACTTTGCTTTTTTTTTCCAGGTCTGTGCAGCAATCCAGGGCTCAATTCACAAGGAGTTATGTTCCTCATTAAAATCTGAGATAAAATAACTCATAAACTAATAAAGACAATGTTGTCATTGGGGAGATTTCCCTTCATTTCTGTCCCATAGCCAAAACAGGAAGCAAGAGGAAATCCCTCCAAATTAAGGGAATCCCTTGAGGACCCCTAGGTCACCAGAACTATGGTCCCCATTGGAAGATTTTCCCTCTATTACTTTTTGTAGGAACAAAGCAACATTTGGGATTTTCTTTTACTTTCACTTTTAATTATACATATACAGGACATATGGAGAGGGTAAATCTCCCTAATGGGGGCACAGACATCTCCACTCTGTAAAAGTTTTACCTTTGCCCTGGTTCACACTGGTGCGTTTTGACATGCGAATTGGCATGTCAAATCGCATGTCAAAACGCCGATATTTGCCGCAAATTGCCGGCAATGGCACCATCCTAATCAGTGCGACGCTGCATCTGCGGCGCTGCACCGATTTCAAAAAGAAGTTTATGTACTACTTTTTGCGATTTCGGCCGCAATTTACATTGACATCTGTGTCAGATGTCTTTGTAATCGCGGCTGAAATCGGGACTGCCAGCGAGAGTGAAATCATGCAAGTTCAGCTGAACTCGCACGGCTTCACTCCCGCAGCCCCAGTGTGAACCTGGGCTTTAAGCCTGGTACACACTGGTAGGTTTTTTTGACAGCTCCAGCTGCTATACTAACGATCCAACGTTAGTGCAGCAATCTCCCTGCGGTTCTTTTGTGTTTTGACAGGTGGATGTCAGCGAACAATCCAGTCAGCGCTCGCAGCCACTGGCTGAGAGAGCACTGACCGGAGGCGGTCGGCTGCTGGTTTTCGCAGCATGCTTGTCTGCCAGAAGCCAGCCAAATGTTGGACTGGCAGCCATACACACGGGCTGAATGATGGCCGGTTTTTATTGAGGTGATAGTGAACTGACATTTTCAGCATCTCATGAGATGATTGGGACAAAATGTGTCATGTGATTCAATTACCTCATGAGATATTCTTTAGTGAATTAAGACCCAAGTGTGAAACTTTGCCTCTGTGCAGGAGCTTCCTGTAATAAAGACAGGTCACTGTCCTTGTACAGGGTGACTGGTCTGGTTTTTACCTCCTCCTGTAGTTTTCTACAGGCAGCCTGTAGTAGGTGGACCTTTTGGGTCCCTCCCACAACTCTGATCTCTGCCCTGGCTACGTACGGCACAAAGATGGTGTCACTGCTTCTTTTATAAGATATTGTAATTGGTATTGGTATTTTAAAAGGCATTTGGTGAACACAAATTGAATTTACAGTATATCCTCTGAGGATAAATAAAAACGAAAAAAAAGCAGATATTGACATGTATAATTCAAAGAATTTTTAAAGCGCACCATCGATACTCTAGAAATCTGTCTTGCAGTAGTGCAACAAAATGGCAGAAATTGCGGAAGATTCATGCCAATATAGGACAGACAGACACGGCACAGTAGAGTGGGAAAAAAGGAGCAGCACAATCATCAATTTATTTTAACATGGAGGAAGGCTTATTTAGAGCGCTTTCACACTGTGCCGTGCCAAGCGTCGGCGGTAAAACGCTGCTATTTTTAGCGGCGCTTTACCGTCGGATTTGCGGCGCATTTCGGCCGCTAGCGGGGGCGCTTTTAACCCCCGCTAGCGGCCAAAAAAGGGTTAAAACCGCCCACAATGCGCCGCTGCCCATGGATTTCAATGGGCAGTAGCGCATTAGGAGTGGTGAATTCACCGATCCTAATGCGCTCCAAAGAAGCTGCTGGCAGGACTTTTTCACACACACACATACGTATACACGTATTTTATATATATATATATATATATATATATATATAAATAAATATATATATTTAGTTGCACTGTGTATTGAAATAAGAAAAATAGGATTTTTATAACAGCTTACCTGTAAAATCCCTTTCTTGGAGTACATCACGGGACACAGAGCTTAGTAATTACTATGTGGGACGTTCCAAAGCAATGCCTACTGAGGGGAGGGAAACACAACTAACGCAGACCGCCATCAGACGTGAGGACCTATACCGCTGCCTGCAGCATACTGCGCTAAAGAGCGGCATCCTCTTGCCGCCTTACATTCACCTGATAGAATTAGTGAACGAAGGCACCGGCGACCAAGTTGTGGCCTTGCAATCTGAGTCATAAAGGCTTGGTAATGTACCACGCATTAAGCGCTTACTATCCTGTTAGGGTGCACTCTAAAAGAAACAGGGGAACCCTCTCTTTAACCACAAGCCTGAATAATAATCTGATGAATCAACATTGAAAACAGTTGATTTAGACGCTGCCTGCCCTTTCCTGGGGCCTCCTGGTAGCGCCCCAACATCAGTTTTCAGTATCTGAGCAGCTGCTTCAGATAGGCCTTGACTGCTCTCATACCAATGAGAGAGTGTAACCATTTTAATAGCCGATTTGAACGCTACCTGCCTATTTCTAGGGTCTTCTGGCAGCACAATCAAAACGTCAGTTTCCTATATCTGAAACCTTCAGATAGATTTTTACCTGCTCTCCTCTATATTGAGAGAAAGCAATAACCTTTCCTTCCGCAGAACAAGGCTCTGGAAAAAAGGAAGGCAAGAATATCTCGATTGAAATGAAAACCAGATCCTTCTAGGAAACAAGGCCGGGTGAAGATTTACCATCACCCTATCCTTAAGAAAATTAAGTATGGCTCTATACAAAGAAAGTTGCCAATACTGAAACTCTCTTGCGGAGGCTACCGCAACCAAGAACACCAATTCCCCTTTTAGAAGGATGAAGGGATATATGGTGCATCGGCCCAAGGTGCTGACCTTGCAAGCCGACCAAATTAGACTCAATCCTCCAAGCACAAGGATGAACTAACTGGCGGACTTATACATGTTACCCCTTGTATAAATGCCTGGATCAAAGCAAGCGGCCTTTGAAGATACTGACAAGGCCGAATCGGATCCTTGATGGAACTTAAGGCTAGCTCCATCTCCTTTCCTAATGTAGGAAGGTTAGAACTTTACCTATGACATACTTCCAAGGATCCACCCCTTGGTTTCACACCAGGAACATGGGCCATCCAGATCCTTTGATACATGGTCCTGGAGGCCAGCTCTCCTGTATGAATCAAGGTAATTTTCCGCTGATTCTGAAAACCCTGATCCTCAAGAATGCGGGCTATAACAGCCAGACCATTAATTCCCATGTTTGCAAGACAAGATGGAATGCCCCCTTGCGAAGTAGGTCTGGACAAGATGTAAGGGACCCTGGGTCCTCTACTACCACCCTTACGATTCCTGAACAGTAAGGTTGTCTGGGTCATGCCGGAGCCATTAGGCCAGCTTCCGTTCCCCTCAGATGTTGCATAAAAGCCACGACAGTCGCGGCACTGGGGGGAGAGAATGCATAAACCAGTGACAACTGGTCCCATGAGATCACCAACGCATCCGTCCCACATGCGAGTGGATCCTTTGTTCTTGACACAAAGCTGTCCAACTTCTTGTTGAACCTGGACGCCAATAAATTTTATGTCCGTGACACCTTCTCTGGCATTTGGCCAGAAAAAAGTTGGGGTGTAGAGGTCATTCTCCCAGGAACAATTGTTGACGGCTCCAGAGAACCGCCTGCCAATTCTCCATTTCATGTAATGAAGTTTGTCGATAGGCAAGGCACAAGCTCCTCTGCCCAAGCCAGAACATGGTTCACTTCCCTCTGGCTGCGTGACTTCTAGTGCCTTCTTGGTATATAAAGTAAATCATTGGTGTGGCATTGTCGGATTGTAGTCTGCCATCCGTAGCTCTAGAATGTTGACGGATAAGGCTCACTTGGATCTTGACCACTTCCCCTGGGCACTGGTCTCTTCCAGGCCTGGCCTCCATCCCTAGAGGCCAGCCTTTGTAGCCGCCACATCCCAGGTAACCGGCATGAAGGATCTTCCTTTCTGACAATCTTTTGGTTAAAAACCACCAACTTAGACTCCAGCGTATCCCTGGGACCAGACCCTTTGGATAATGCTAGGTTAGGATCTACTTGTTCCAGGCTGCCAGAATAATGTTTATAGCAGTTTTGAAAGAAACTGAGCATAGGGAACTGCTTTGAAAGAAGCCACCATCTTCCCTAGCACCTTAAGCAAAAGGCAAACGTAAGGAACTCTTCCTTGCCTTGACCACATTAGACCAGCTTTCTTTTAGCGGTGCCTTTGTCTGAGGCAAAAACCTCTCCTCTTTGGGCTGTGTCCCAAAATTTTCAGGCTTCTTACCAAATGCAAGAAGGTACTTTTAGACTGGGATTCTAACCCAGGAGTTCCAGATACTTGACCATGCTGGACACACTTAGGTCCAGCCATGCTACTGACTGATCCATCAGCAGCAGATTGCCTCGGTATGCCATTACTGCTATACCCTTTAGACCTGCTAGAGGTGGGCCCTAGCACCCTGTAAACGCGGGCACGGTGGCTAACCCAAAGGGCAAGACCACCAACTGGAAGAGGTGCTTCTCTCCTGCGAAACACAGACAACCTCTGCAGTCCCATGTAAATAAACATATATGCAAATGGCTCCCCATATGAGTATGTGGCAAGTGTTAAGCCTTATGCCTCTATGGAAGCGAGCGTTCATTGAGGCATGAATTCATACAAATATGTTTTAGGCACAACATAAAAAAGTGTGTGCTGTATACCACGCATACATATAGCACGTGTGCTATGGAACGGCCATCTTGCAAGCAAGCATGCGTTTGAGAACGTGTTATGCCACATGTACTCATGCAGACACGTATTCCTATATGAACACAAGGAATCCTGTATAATTAAGCAAACTTAAATTATCATGCCTCATTATGCAACCATGCAAAATCTAGGCGAACATGCAACTTTAGGCGATCATGTATTCTTATGCGATTCAGCATCTTTTATGCGATCAAACATCTTATGCATCTTAAGCACTACTGTGCGGACATGTACCCTTGTGGGACCAAGGACTCTTGAGTGATCAAGCACTCCTGTGCGATCCAGCATGTTTATGCAATCAAGCATTTTTATGCGACTTTAGGCCTTTCCGTGAAAACAAGCCTCTCTGTGTGACCAAGTATCCTTGGGTAATCAAGGACTCGTGTGATCAGGCAACCTTGTGTGATCCAGCATTTTTATGCAATCAAGCATTTTTATGCGATTTTAGGCATTTCTGTGCAAACAAGCCTCTCTGTGCGATTTAAGCACTTTAATATGATTAAGCATCCTCATGCGACTATGTAAAAAACATGTAAACCATACAAACAGAAACATGTATCTTTACTTGTCTTTTTACCCCACATGCATTTTGTGTATTCCAAACTCATGTATTTTATGCCAACCTGTGGACTGGTAAAGAGGCAGTTATCCTCTGTAGACGTGCGTTTCCGCAATCATGCGATATAGCTGTTGTGCGTTAGCAACGTGTACCAGCAACAGTGCATCCCAGCAGTTGTGCGTTTGGCTAGCCTGAAGCCAGCACCAGGATGAGGATCCTGTGGAGGTTTTACTAGCAACCTATACTCCTCAACTAGAGTTTCTAGGAGGAGAAAAAAAAACTGCTTATGCGGGTGCCCAACCAGCAGAATAAACTGTTGCAGTAATGGATGGAGTGGGAAGGTACAAGCAACCTATGGGATTTTTTTTCTTTTTTAAAACCCCAAGGCGGAGAAGGAGGCTTTAGCCGACTAGGCTAAATTATATGCAGTATGAATCTATGAAAAAGACTGCAGCTGCAACTCCAGAGCTCATGAGGCTTCCGATACCTCCGCCTCGTTAGCCTGCACCTGTTCCCTGTCCTCTGACGGTGAACTTTCAACCCCAGGACTTTTAATCCATTTGTTTGAGGATTTAGAGCGGGGAAAGGGGCACACCCCAGTTTCTGCTTTCTGTGAGGATGCAGCAATATAGCAATTAACCTCTTATAGACCAACAACGTCAGCCTTTTGCTTCTTAGGATTTTTAGTCCCAGAGCCCTTAGAAGGCATAGTCCCAAGCTCAAAGCCGAGGTACTGGCAGCCAAATTGCACCTATTACTGAGCTATAGTTCAGCCTACAAGCTGCTATATGAGCCAGTCAGGTGTCTAAACTAATGTGCCTTGGGGATGCCTGTATCACCGCCTGTTGTATGCCAAATACATTTATACTGTCACCAAATCAGCCCCTGCTCCTGTGTGTGTCCTCTTACCAGTATGTCTCCCAGAGACTGTTCTTTTAAGGCAGAGGACGCCTGCACTTGCGCAGAAGCGCCCCGGGACACACGGAGCATCAGCACGCCAAGCCCCGCCCCCCTCCGTGACTTGTTCATATCTTGGAAAACTCTCTCGCCCGTGCGTGCATGGAGAGGAAATGGGGAGAGGAGGAGGGAGGCCGCGAACTGCTCCAGCCCATCATGGCTGAGCGGCGGCTATACAGGGAGATCCGCAGCACAGCACCAGGATGCGAACTCAGGTCTCCCCCTCAGGTATGACATGGCAACATTTAACAGATGGCCCCTGGAGCTGTACTTACAAAAGGGAGCTCCTCCATCTGTTCAGGCATTACTCTTGAAACAAGGTATAGCCCAGTTTAGACATCTCATAGAGGTCTCGCCCTCTAGTGCCCAAAAAAAGGGTACTACCATTATGTCCAAAACTAGAAACCATATGAAATCATTTCAGGTTTTACAAGATTAGGCACCAGGATACAGCGGGAGTAATACCACAAAGGCAAAAAACACATTAGTTTGAAGGTTCCCTGCTGAACCAAGTCCATCAGGGACCTTCACTTACCTTTTCCCCGCCGCAGGACCCTGTTCGGAACAGATAGCCCAAACTTCGCCCCTCTCGGCAGGCAATGTCAGCCGACCTTCAGGGACTGGGGTCCTACTGAAAGGAACACCACTCCCCTGGACCTGTATAGCACCCTGCCAGAAACATCTTGGTTTTGGGTATGGCCAGAGTACTGGATACCAGGGTCCAGCCCTCCTAAGAGAGGCATTACAGGCCAAAACCTCGTGCTTCGGATACGAGGCCCCAGGTACCATCCATTTGGCTATGAAGCAATTTGGATGGATCTGGTCTTTTATGGAGGCTATTTAAATCCAGCATGGATCCCTCCAGTGGCGCTCCTCAGAGCACATCTTCACTCGTGACCAACACCTTAGACACTGATGAAAAAACTGAGGTACTCCCAGTATGGGAGGGGTTATATAGGGAGGGAACTTCCTGTCTAATTGATTACATCAGTGTCCAGCACCTGAAGGTGAGATGTAACCCACATAGTAATTACTAAGCTCTGTGTCTCGTGATGTATGATAAAGAAAAACAAAGTAAAAATCACAGTACACACACCTTATTATTCTGACGCTATACCTTTAAACAGCCTGTGTCATTAAAAACATTAACATAATAAACACAGTGTCTACAATGACATGATAATCACAGTATCCAGATTTTTGTAATATTGTACTGTACACTCTGCCAAGCCCTTGAGAATGTCCCATTGGATGAAACACGTCAGGGTGGAGCCTGTGCTGACATCATCACACCCGCCAAATCAGTGATGTAGGTGGAGATTTGTATTATACCTGAAGCATTTGTTTCTATGCGAGTAGGTGTATAAACACAAAGATTATCAAAAGCATACAGTTTTACACTATGGGACACCATTTATTTTTTATTGCCGGATGCATGGGAATAAAGCGAGAAAGGTGTTTTATACAGCCCCCCCTGGTCCTTAATAGTATCTTGTTACTACAAACCCTGTTGATGTGCCCTGAGGTTTTCAAGCTTTTTACACATCTGATGACAGCTGAGCCTGAATGGATGTGAGCACATTAAGAACACCTAAAATTTGGGGTCTTAGGAGTCAATAAGAGGCTGTGTGTGGTGAAGGTGGTGGAAATTACCCTGAGATACTGGATTTAATTTATAAACGGACTGGTATTAATTTATTCTCACTTCATATCACCTAAAGTCATACTAAAGTCTCTAACAAACATGATATACCTACCTGCTTTGTTGCAGTGGATTTGCACAGAGCAGCCCGGATCCTCCTCTTCTCGGGTCTCTCTTCAGCTCTTCTGGCCCCTCCCATCTGTTGAGTGCCCCCACAGCAAGCATCTTGCTATGGGGGCAGCTGAGCTGAGCCACAGCTCCCTGTGTCCATTCAGACACTAAGCCCCGGCCCAGCACCACCCCCTTTCTCTTCTCATTGTCTTACTGACTGATTGAGAGCAGCGGGGGCCAATGGCGCCGCGCTGCTGTCTCAGCCAATGAGGGGGGGAGTCCCGGGCAGCCGAGACAATCTTACAACATTGCTGGATCGAGATGGGGCTCAGGTAAGTAATAAGGGTGCTGAGGGGGGCTGCTGCACACAGAAGGATTTTTATCTTAATGCATAAAATGCATTAGTGAAAAACCTTCTTCCTTAACAATCACTTTAAGGTGGAGCAATTATAGTGTTAATTTATTTAATGACACAGGCTGTTTAAAGGTATAGTATAACAATAATGTGTGGACACAGTGAATATAAAGACACAGCACAATATATTTTGGGTTTTAAAAAGTCGTATTTACCTCCATTTTCCTGATCACTGATATAGCAGTATTTCTTTATAAGTGTCCCAACAATGGCGCCAAACAGTAAAACTGTCAAAAATAATAACTACATGAATTTGTAGCATGTGTCTGTGCTAAAAATGAAGATGTCATAGGATTTTAATGAAGTTGGTGCAAGGCATCTGACTGTATACACACTGACAAAATGTACAGTGCCTTGAAAAAGTATTTATACCCCTTGAAATTTTCCACATTTTGTCATGTTACAACAACCAAAAAACGTAAATGTATTTTATTGGGATTTTATGTGATAGACCAACACAAAGTGGCAAATAATTGTGAAGTGGAAGGAAAATGATAAATGTTTTTCCAAATTTATTACAAATAAGTGAAAAGTGTGGTGTGCATTTGTATTCAGTCCCCCCCAAGTCAATACTTTGTAGAACCACCTTTGGCTACAATTACAGTTCCAAGTCTTTTTGGGGATGTCTCTACCAGCTTTGCACATCTAGAGTGAAAAAAATTTCCATTCTTCTTTGCAAAAATAGCTCAATCTCTGTCAAATTGGATGGAGGGCATCTGTAAACAAAAATTTTCAAGTCTTGCCACAGATTCTAAATTGGATTTAGGTCTAGACGTTGACTGGGCCATTCTAACACAATGAATATGCTTTGATCTTAACCATTCCATTGTAGCTCTGGCTGTATGTTTAGGGTCGTTGTCCTGGAAGGTGAACCTCCATCCCAGTCTCAAGTGTTTTGGAGACTTTTACAGGTTTTTTTCTAACATTGCCCTGTATTTGGCTCCATCCATCTTCCCATAAGCTCTGACCAGCTTCCCTGTCCCTGCTAAAGAAAAGCATCCCCAAAACATAATGCTGCCACCACCATGTTTCACGGTGGGGATGGTGTGTTAAGGTTGATGTGCAGTGTTAGTTTTCTGCCACACATAGCGTTTTGCTTTTAGGCCAAAAAGTAAAATTTTGGTCTCATCTGACCAGAGCACCTTCTTCCACATGTTTGCTGTGTCCCCCACATGGCTTCTCGCAAACTGCAAATGGGATTTCTTATGGCTTTTTTTCAACAATGGCTTTCTTCTTGCCACTCTTCCATAAAGGCCAGATTTGTGGAGTGCACAACTAATAGTTGTCCTGTGGACAGATTCTCCCACCTGAGCTGTGGATCTCTGCAGCTCCTCCAGAGTCACCATGGGTCTCTTGGCTGCTTCTCTAATTAATGCTTGCTTGGCCTGTCAGTTTAGGTGGACAGCCATGTCTTGGTAGGTTTGCAGTTGTGCCATACTCTTTCCATTTTGGGATGATGGATTGAACAGTGCTCCGTGAGATGTTCAAAGCTTGAGATTTTTTTTTAACCTAACCCTGCTTTAAACTTTTTCACCACTGTTTTCCCTGACCAGTCTGGTGTGCTTCTTGACCTTCATGATGCTTTTTGTTCACTTAGGTTCTCTAACAAATCTTAGAGCTTCACAGAACAGCTGTATTTGAACTGAGAATAAAATTACACACAGATGAAGTCTATTTACTTATTAGGTGACTTCTAAAAAAAGAATTTGTTCCACTAGATTTTAATTAGGGGTATCAGAGAAGAGTGGGTTGCCAAATTCAAGCCACAATTTTTAGGCATTTAAAAAAAAAAAAAAAAAAAACATTTATCATTTTCCTTCCACTTCACAATTGTGACACTTTGTGTTGGTCTATCACATAAAATCCCAATAAAATACCATTTACTGTATATACTCGAGTATAAGCCGAGTTTTTCAGCACATTTTTTTGTGCTGAAAATGCCCCCCTCGGCTTACACTCGAGTCTGTGTCCATCTTCACATTTGTGCGCCTGATCCCAGCCAGCCGTAGGTCCCCTGGACTCTCTACAAGTGTGCAAAGTTTGTTGTCCGGGGGACCTACGGCCGTGGAGCACCGATTTTTCAAAGCCGGGCACTCCTTCCATAGACTCCCATGTTAAATGTCAGTCTAGTCACACAGCGCCGGAGATCAGGTAGGCAGATTGGGCACAGTGAGGCATGGGCACAGTGAGGCATGGACACAGTGAGGCATGGACACAGTGAGGCACGGACACAGTGAGGCATGCACATAGAGACAGTGAGGCAAAGTGAGGCATGCAGATGGAAACCCTAGGCTTATACTCGAGTCAATAAGTTTTCCCAGTTTTTTGTGGTAAAATTAGGTGCCTCTGCTTATATACAGGTCGGCTTATACTCGAGTATATACGGTATGTTTTTGGTTGTAACATGACAAAATGTGGAAAATGGCACAAGGCACTGTATATAAGTGTCCTACTGGATTGCCTACATTGTCTTGCTTAAAAATGGTATATCTTCTTCTCCTGTTCTGCAGATACTGAGACAGGGTATTTTAGTACATTCCTCAAATTTGTGCCAAGTCATTCTGTCTGCTAGATATGACACACTGCTGCCAACATTTGAAAATGGAGAGCAATTTATCTCCAGTTCTACTGCAGTAATAACGGGCTCACTATAGAAAGCCTTGGAGGACAGAGCTGGGGAGGTCTGAAAGGCCACTTAGCACACCTATTATCGTGTTAATAGGAATTTCCTTTCAAAAGCAGAATTCACTATGAGTGGGCTCAATTTACAAAGCCAACACACTAGGAAAGCAGTACACATTAAAAAAAAAAAAAGCTGGAAATCACTGAAGTAGACAATGCTAGCCCAGTGATCTCCACCTGCTTCCCAGTCCTGTGCTGAGTGGCATCCCTGCTGCATTGAGAATACACAAGGTCAGCCTCTGGGCACGGGCACCATTCAGATAATGTTTTGCATTTTCTGAATGAATGCAAAGCATTTTAGGATTGGAAAAGGTGGAGTGTGTGACTTAAGTGCCCCCACCTCTCCACCTCATCCAGTCAGATAAAGCTGTGCATTCATTCAGAACATGCAAAGCATTCTCTAAAAACGGCACCCAAGCCCAGAGGCTGACCTTCTGTCTTCTCAATGCAGCATGGCAGCCACTCTGCACGGAACCCGGAAGCACGTGGAGAACACTGGGGTAGTGGTGACTACTTCAGTGATTTACAGCTTCTAGAGCCATTAGCCAGCTATGGTATAATCATAAGACAAAGGAGTTTGACCTCACAAAATGGGATTTTAAGGGCAATGAAAATTGATTTGAAAAATGTAATTGATTACAAATCCATAAACAGACATAAATCACCACAAAGTGGTAAACAAGTTTACATAGACAATGCATAGCCATATGAATCACAAAAAATTATGACTGTATAGAACCCCAAGAATGGAATCCTGGCGATGATAAAGCTGCTAAATCCCTTGGATTTTTTTCATTGCCCTTAAAATCCAATTTTTTGAGGTAAAACTCCTTTGTCTATTCACTGGGGATGGTGGCAATGTACATGACATTTTATGGGAGTCAAACCGTTTATGGTATAATCATAAATTCTAGCGTTAGACCTCCTCTATAACTGTAAACTGGTATCCTGTAATCATTTTTAAAGCATCACCTATGGAGATTTTAAAGTACAGTAGCTTGGCGCCATTCAACGAGCAATTTTAAAGCGGGACATGCTGGGTATATATTACTCGGAGTAACATCATCTTTTAGACTTTACAAAAAAAAATGGGTTATATATTGTGCTGTTCTTGCATGCGCGCGGGAGCTGCTTTTTTTGGCATGGGCTCTAAGGGTCAAGCACGGTATGCCGGACCTTCAGAACGCATGCGCCGGTGACGTCACCGGCTGCATGCACTCTGAATATTTCCTAAACAGTGCAAGTTTAGGAGATATTCACAGTACCTACAGGTAAGCCTCATTATAGGCATACCTGTAGGTAAAAGTGGTACAACAGAGTTTGTTACCACTTTAAAGTTCGGATCTTTCCAGAGTGACGTTAAAGCCCGTGTTGGCTGAAAACAGGTCACAGGATTCCAGAATGAAGTGCACTCCTGTGATCCATACGAGAAGTAGAGCCAAAATAGATTTGGCCATACCTCTTTAATTTGTTCTAAAATAAGACGCAATCTCAGCTTAAGCCCAGGTTCACACTGGGGCTGCGGGAGTGAAGCCGTGCGAGTTCAGCTGAACTCGCACGATTTCACTCCTGCCTGTCAGTCCCGATTTCGGCCGCGATTACAGGGACATCTGTGCAGGTTTCTGCACAGATGTCGATGTAAATCGCGGCCCGAAATCGTAAAAAGTAGTACAGAAACGACTTTTTGAAATCGGTGCAGTGCCGCAAATGCGGCGTCGCAACGATTAGGACGGTTCCATTGCCCGCAATCTGCGGCAAATACCGGCGTTTTGACATGCGATTTGGCATGCCAAATCGCATGTCAAAACGCACCAGTGTGAACCAGGGCTAATACCTATTCCTAGGTTATATTAATAACCAAGCAGTATTTTGTGTTGATGTCTTCATTAAAGTGTTAACTAGTCATGCAAAAAAGGGTAAATGTAAGAAAGTGTTTGACCATATGTAGAGCTGCACGATTATTCGTTAACAAAAACTAATGTCGATTCAACCCCCCTCACGATCTCTATGCAGAATTTCCTGACTCATTCATGAAACAAGCCTAGAAAAAGGGATTTTTATAACAGCTTACCTGTAAAATCCTTTTCTTGGAGTACATCACGGGACACAGAGCGACTTAGTCATTACTAATGGGTTATATAGATACCTTCAGGTGCTGGCACTGGCAACTTCCAAAACCGGAAGTACCCTCCCCTATATAAGCCCCTCCCATCCGGGAGTACCTCAGTTTTGTAGCAAAGCAATAAGTGTCGCCAAAAAAGAGGGGTGGGAGCTCTGTGTCCCGTGATGTACTCCAAGAAAAGGATTTTACAGGTAAGCTGTTATAAAAATCCCTTTTTCTTTTTCGTACATCACGGGACACAGAGCGACTTAGTCATTACTAATGGGACGTCCCAAAGCAATGCCAAATGAGGGGGGGGGAACACTATACATAAGCTGGGCGCCATCAGGCATGAGGATCTTTTGCGGCCTGCAACACACTGCGCCCAAAGGCGACATCCTCCTGACTTCTAACGTCCACCTGGTAGAACCTAGTAAACGTGTGTACTGAAGACCATGTTGCGGCCTTACAGATTTGAGCCAGGGAGGCCTGGTGATGCACTGCCCATGAAGTTCCAACTGCTCTTGTGGAGTGCGCCCTAACTTTGAACGGAGGCGGTCTCCTTTTCAAGCCATAGGCTTGTATTATGACCTGTCGAATCCACTTGGCTAAAGTAGATTTTGATGCTGCCTGACCCTTTCTGGGGCCTTCCGGCAGAACAAACAAAGTATCCGTTCTACGAATCTGAGCAGTGGCTTTTAGATAAGCTTTAACTGCTCTTACTACATCCAAAGAATGCAATAACTTTTCCTCTACCGAGGTAGGTTTGGGAAAAAAAGAAGGAAGAACCACATCTTGGTTCAAATGAAACCTCGATACCACCTTAGGAAGAAAGGCTGGGTGAGGACGTAATACTACTCTGTCCTTATGGACAACCAGATATGGCTCCTTACAGGACAAGGCGGCTAATTCCGATACTCTTTTAGCCGAACAAATGGCTACTAAGAAAATCAATTTCCTGGTGAGAAGAACCAAGGAAATGTGCTGCAATGGTTCAAATGGTTGTTTCTGTAGAACCGACAGAACCAGGTTTAAGTCCCATGGACATATGGGAATACTAACCGGAGGGCTAATACGCATCACTCCTTTTATGAAAGCTTTGACTAATGAATGCAAAGCCAAGGGCCTTTGAAAAAATATTGACAAGGCCGAAATCTGACCCTTGATAGTACTCAAGGCAAGCTTCCTATCCACAGCCCACTGTAGGAAGTCCAGAATCCTACCTATTACGTACTTACGCGGATGCCATTTCTTGGCCTCACACCACGCGATGTACGCCTTCCAGATCCTATAATATATCTGTCTGGATACCGGCTTCCTGGCATTGATCATGGTAGATACCACCGGATTAGAAAGACCTCTCTTTTTTAGAATGTGGGCTTCAATAGCCAGGCCGTCAAACCTAGGGCTTGTAAGGAAGGGTGGTATATCGGTCCCTGCGAAAGCAGGTCCGGACGATGTGGGAGGGTCCAAGGACTCCCCACTGACATCTTTACGATCTCCGCGTACCATGCTCTTCGGGGCCACGCTGGAGCCACCAGAATCACCGGTTTCTTTTCTACCCGGATTCTGCAGATTAATCGCGGTAACAATTGTGGCGGTGGGAATGCATATATCAGCTTGAACTGATCCCAAGGGAACACTAGGGCATCCGAGCCGCAAGCTAGGGGATCCCTTGTGCGAGACACAAATCTGTCCACCTTTGCGTTGAATCTGGATGCTAGCAGATCTACATCCGGTGTTCCCCACCGCTGGCATATTGCCTGGAAAACCTCGGGGTGAAGAGACCATTCCCCCGGGCATAATTGCTGGCGACTTAGAAAGTCCGCTCTCCAATTTTCCACTCCTGGGATGAAAACCGCGGATATGGCTGGGACATATCTTTCTGCCCATTTCAGGATGCAATTCGCTTCCCTCTGGGCTGCACGACTCCTGGTGCCACCCTGGTGATTGATATATGCCACTGCTGTGGCATTGTCTGATTGAATTCTGACAGGGGACCCTTGGAGTTTGGATGTCCATGCTACTAGGGCATACCGGGCTGCTCGTATCTCTAAGAGATTGATGGGCAGGGCCTTCTCTGCTTCTGACCACTTGCCCTGGAGAGACCATTGCTCCAGTACTGCCCCCCAGCCTATGAGGCTGGCATCTGTAGTGACCACCTTCCAAGAAACCGGACTGAAGGGTTTCCCTTTTTCCAGATTCTGGGGCACCAACCACCAATGGAGGCTCTTGCGAACGGAAGGGGACAGGGACATTGGTAAGTCTAAAGCCTGAACTTTTTTGTTCCAGGCTGATAGTATGGCCCTCTGCAAGTTCCTTGAATGGAATTGACCGTAGGGTACTGCTTCGAATGAAGCCACCATTTTTCCCAGCAGCCTCATACACAGGCGTATGGATGGTTTTCTTTTTGTACCCACTAAGTGGGTCAAATCTTTCAAAGACGACACCTTCTCTGGAGGTAAGAAAATCTTTCTCTGATTTGAATCCAGCCTTAGCCCCAAGTATTCCAGACTTTTGACTGGTCTTAGAGCTGACTTGTCTCGGTTGATAATCCAACCGTGATATCCCAGATACTTGATTGTCTCGTGAATAGCTACTTCCAGTTTTTCCACTGAGTGGTCTATTAGTAGCAGGTCGTCTAAATATGCCATTATCGTTACACCCCGTGTTCTTAGATTGGCCAATAGTGGGGCCAGAATTTTTGTGAACACTCGTGGTGCTGTGGCCAGACCGAAAGGTAAGGCTCTGAACTGAAAATGGCGCCCTTCTACTGCAAAGCGTAGAAATTTCTGATGGGCCGGAAAGATGGGAATATGCAGATAAGCATCCTTTATGTCGATCGAGGCTAACCATTCCTGCCCTTGTAGGGCGGTGGCCACCGATCGGATCGACTCCATCCGAAAAGTCCTGATATGTAGGAATTTGTTTAGCCCTTTTAGATTTAATATGGGCCTCACGTCCCCGTTTGGCTTCGGGACTGTGAAGAGGTTTGAGTAAAACCCAAACCCGAACCCGCATTCTTCCAAGGGAACCTTCATGATTACACCTTGGAGCAATAGTTGTTCTAGTGCCAGAAGGAGGGATCCTCTCTTCTGGGGATCGCTTGGCACGTTTGACCTCATAAAATGGGCAGGAGGAGTGTCTTAACTCCAGCTTGTATCCCAGACTTACTGCGGAGATCACCCATCTGTCTCTGATGGTGTCCCGCCAGGTCTCTGTGAACAACTGAAGTCTTCCCCCCACCCGATTGAGTGGGGGCAACCCTTCATGACTTGGGGGGAGGTTTCGTACCTCTCTTGACCCAGGGTTTCTTGTTACCCTGTGATTGTCCCTGATTTCTGCCCCCTGGATTTGACCGCGGAGGCCGTCGGAACTGTTTCACAGCCGATGTGCCAGGGACTGGAGAAGTAGGCTTCTTAAAAGAAGGACTTCTAGCTTTGTTCTTAACCGGCAAGAGTGTACTTTTACCGGCAGAAATTTTCTGGATATACTTGTCCAGATCTTCCCCAAATAAGCGTTCTCCATGAAATGGGAAGCTAATCAGCAATTTCTTACAGGGAGCCTCAGCAGACCAGTTTTTGAGCCACAAAAGCCTACGCATATGTACTACAGACAGCGTAAAGCGGGAGGCCTGTTGGATTGTATCCTTTATGGCATCCACCGCAAAACAAGGCTCTGGGTAGGTCAGCTAGGGCAAGAGCCTGCTGATCTGGTAAGTCCCTTAAGACTTGTTTCAACTGATCCTTCACTGCTTGGCAGACCCCAATAGCTGCTACTGCAGGTTGTGTCACCATGCTTGCTGTAGAGAAAGCAGATTTTAGTAAAGACTCCAATTTTTTATCTATTGGGTCTTTGAACATTGGAACGTTATCTACTGGACATGTCAGTGATTTATTCACAAAAGAGATGGCTGCGTCCACTGTGGGCACCTTCCATTTTTGTATGAACTTATCCTCCATGGGATAGGTCACCGGAAATCTCTTGGGGGGAGTAAATATTTTATCAGGATGCTCCCAATCCTGGTAAATAAGCCCTTCCAATAAGGGGTGGATTGGGAAGGAACAGACAGTCTGGGGAGCTTTTAGCGACCCCAGCGAGGAGACAGTAGTGGTTGATGGCTCCGCAAGAGGCATTTTAAATGCTGATCGGACCATGTTAGTCAGAGACTGAACCCATAATCTTTCAGCCTGAGATGCTGAGAAAGGTTCTTCCACTGTTGATTCCTCTATAACCGAATCAACCTCATCCTGATCCCCTTCAGGTAGGTCGATCTCTGTGTGGGGCTGTTCCTCCACTAACAGGCACTCTGAAGGAGGAGACGGAGATCGGACGCGCTTTCCCTGTGACAGGGAAGCAGCGATCAATGCTGTTAATCTCTCTTCCAATCCTCCCAGAGTTGAGGAAAAAACCTCCTCTGTTATATATACAGGAGCAGGTGGACTGGGGGCAGCCACAGCACCAGGTACTCCTGCGGGGTTCCTACGGCTACTAACCTCTGAAATTTCAGGGGAGATTGGTGCAGTACAAGCATGCCCAAAATCCTCAGAGCCCGATGGAGACCCCTTTCGCTTCTTGGAAGATTTATTTCCAGAGCGTCTGGACGACATATCCTTTAAGCACAGAGCTGAGGTATTCCCGTCGTCATACACCACTTTTACTGGTAATAGTCTAGCACAGTTGCTGCTATATACCAGCTGGTGTCCACTAAAGTGCCTTTCTATGGGGATGCCTGCATCAACCGCCTCTGTGTGCCACCGTTTTGTTGCTAGCTCTGTTTGCATCCAGCTGACACTTGTACTGTGTCTTTTATCCATGCTGGGATGCCTGCACATGCGCAGAAGCGCCGCGGCGCGCATAGAGCGTCATCCACCAGCCCCGCCCCTTTTTTTCGCTCATCACTACATCAGAGGCACGTGCACGCGCACGCGCGCCCGTGCGCCTTCGGCGCTTTTTTTGAAAAATAAGCAGGGACTAGGAGCCAGGGCCCTTTTTGCCGGAGGGCCTGTGCGGTGGATGAGTGCAGCAACAGGGCAGAGGAAGTGTATTCCCAGAGAGAACTTACAAACTGCCTGGATCTTTTGACTTGAAAGGAAAAAGATCCACATGACAAGAAAAATGGACCACAGCGGCCTCTAGTGGTTTAACACAGGTACCGCGGTCTCCTTTTTTTTTTTTTTTTTCTTGACTACTATTAAAATTTACATTTTCCACTAATTACAGGCATGCACAGATATTTAGCGGGAATACCCTTAGGTAACAGACAGAAAGACAAATTAGGCTTGGGGGTCCCCCAATAGAACCAAGTTCCTGGGGGCCCCCACTTACCTCTTCCCCGCCGCAGGACTCTGTTTGGTCCACAGAAGCCCAAACTTCACCTATCACGGCAGGCATTGTAATTAAACCTTCAGGGACCGGGTTCCCAAGGATTCCACTCCCCTGGACCTGTATAGCACCCTGCACAGAAAACATCTTGGTCGTGGGTATGACCAGAGCTCTGGATCCCAGGGTCCAGCCCTCCTAAGAGAAGCATTACAGGCAGAACCTTGCTCTTCTCTTGCAAGGCCTGGGTACCGACCGTTTAGCTATGAAGCTTTTTTGGTCGGATCCGGAATAGCTTACTGAGGCCCAAAAGAACCTGTACGCAAGCTCAGTGAAAAACACATGTTACTTCTTGGCCAACACCTTAGACACTGGCAAAAAACTGAGGTACTCCCGGATGGGAGGGGCTTATATAGGGGAGGGTACTTCCGGTTTTGGAAGTTGCCAGTGCCAGCACCTGAAGGTATCTATATAACCCATTAGTAATGACTAAGTCGCTCTGTGTCCCGTGATGTACGAAAAAGAAAGTTCTCTGCTCACTCAGCTATCAAAAGAAAAAACCGGGCAGCCTGACAAGTTTTTCACAACATTGTCGGAGGTGGTAGATAACTATTGTAACTTTTCATTCTTAGATCAAAGAAATGAACCTCGGTCTGTTGAGGGAAGTTTAACCACTTAAAGACTAAACTTTTTCTCACACTTGTTTCTTACAAAGATAAAATCTGTATTTTTTGATAGAAAATTACTTGGAACTCCCAAACATTATATATATTATTTTAGCAGAGACCCTAGGGAATAAAATGGCGATTGTTTCATTGTTTATGTCACACTGTATTTGCGCAGCGGTCTTTCAAACAAATTTTTTGGGGAAAAAATACACTTCAACAAATAAAATAAAATAAAAAACAAACAGTAAAGTTAGCCCAATTTTTTTGTATAATGTGAAAGATGATGTTATGCCGTGAGAATCGTGAGAGATTTGTGATGTTTATTCTAAGTCAAAAAATTGTGCTTCTCATTTTAGCCAGAATCGTGCATATGTAGAATACCTTTACTATAGAGTGGCTTCCTTTAACACAAAGATGCCATATGTAGAGTACCTTTACTATAGAGTGGCTTCCTTCAACACAAAGATGTAAGCAGTGTTATATAAAACCCAATCAGTGTTTTAAAGGCCCCCACATCAACCAAATTTCACTCCGACACTATGCTTTTTTTGGTCATGTCAACAGGGTCAACGTGGTCTTCGACACCCAGCCTGTCTTTATGTACAATGCATTGAGCTCCCAGTGCAGCTGAAATAAGGGGAGTCTTCTAGGGTGGACCAGTGTTATGGGGAGGTTTTCTACACCTCAAAGCCAACTAAGGCTAAAATTGTGTGCGTGGGTAGCCTTTAAACACAGAAAGATATTTTCCTTTCTATCAGGTGTACTAAAAAAAAAAGAAAAGACAATCACTTATACATTCTAGTCTAATTGTGAATTCATTTGTTCAATCATTCATAGCTACACAGTTCTTTAACAGCCTTTACACCTTCATTTTCCCTCCCCGATCTGCTACCATTAGGTGTACTTTCTCTAATAAACTAACACAAAGAACTGAGGAATTCTGTGTGCTCATTAGCAGTCCTTTGCTGCCTCCCCGGATAAACCTGCACAGTTATGTGCTGTAAAGGAACAGACTCAATGAAAGATGCATGGCACGTGTACCGAGTAGATATTTGCACCCTGGGATAGCTGGCTATTAGGGATGGCTGTCTTAGTGCTTGAGACAAGGTCGTGAGCTGTAGCCGGTAATTTAACACTGGCCCTAGTGAGAAACTCCACCATAGTGCTGCTAATAAATGTGCATTTATTCTCACTCACAAGGTAGTGTTCAATGCCACCAACATAAAAAAAAAAAGAAAAAGAAGCAAAAACGATTACTAGAAAAAGGAAGGTTCATTTAAAAGGCCAGGTCAGTGAAAGTAAAAGGTTTTCAACTATGAAAATATACATGTGCAACAGCAGATTAATATGTGTATGGAAACAACGGTCAACGCCTAAACCTTTGTCACCAGTCAATCTTTGTGGCAAAGCCCAGGGCAAGCTTTGTAAACTGTAAAATACATATGAGAGACAAACAAATATATGTGTGAAGCGTGTATGGTGCAGTTCCTTATTGCAAAAGATAGAACCAAAGCCACTTCACTTAGAAGCATAAATGTAGGCAGGTCAAGGCTACTGGGGAGAGGTTAAGGAGAAGTCACAACTAAGGACCTTAATGGAGATCATGAATGCAATAACCTGGCTCATGCGGTGATCTATGGTACATGACCTGTATGCTTATCAAAAAGGGACTGTCAACACAAGTGAGAAGTCATTAACCTTTACTATAGGACTTCTGCCCCCATTACACGTTATCCGCTGTTGTTATGTGTTAATATGTTGACATACTTAAATAGAGTATATGCCAGCTTTGATTTGTACATGTCACTTACTTGAAGATGCTTTCATGCTATTTGTACACTGTATAAAATTAGGTCACTTGGGCTTGACAGCTCTAAGTCTGGACTCGAACAGCATCCGCAGTGATGAATTTTCAGGGAACACTTCTCTTCTACAAAGCTCTAACAGGAGGGGGTATTCTACCAAAATTCCACACTGCGCTCTAAAGCTGGCCATGCACTGATATTTCATTCAGTCTGCACTATATAGCATTGATGGACGAATCTCCAGATGAACCTATTGTATTTTGGCAGCTGTCAAACTAGCCCGAACAGCAGCTGCATCTGATTGGATTCAACCAACTGGATGGAGACAATTTTCCACCTGGCTCCGACAGGGCAACCCATTGAGGGAATTTCGGCAGTTTCTCAGGAACCAATGAAATTCAAACAGTGTATGGCCGGCTCAGGAACTAGCCTAAATTTTACTTGGTGTGCTACCACTATAACCATACACCACAATGATACATTTATCTTCGCACAAGTAATGGGTGTGGTTTTATCTTCTTCAATAAACCAATTGAACTACACACGTGTAGCTAGTATATCTTTCTTTCTTCTTTGCAAAATCTTTGCCATAGCAACACAAACAAAAATCCAAGATGATTCTGTCTATACTTATACCATTAATTCAAAGTGTATTTTCTAAACTAACACAACATTCAATATACTGATTTGTTAGAAAAATCAGTAGCTTCAATTTTCTTTCATTTTGTTAGATCTTCAGAAAAATTTACGAAGAATGGTATAAACCCTGACCACCATATATGTGCCATAGAGCCTTCTTGTGAGAATCCTTGAAAACAAAGAGGAGAGTAAGTTGGAATGAAACGGGCCAATCTAGCTGGTGTGTAGTACCACCTATATAACACTTTATAGGCATTCTCCAATATAAGGACATTTCTCGAGCACTTGGAGAGGACTATGGTCATAGTCCGCCAGACCTCTGGGTCTAACTGTCTCCCCAGTTCTTTTTCCCATTGAAGATGGTAGGGCCTCAATGGAGGCTTTTTTGTAGAAATTATGGGCGAGTATATTAATGATATCATACCTGGGGAGTGGGGTCTGGCTCTACATAGGCTCTCAAAAGGAGTCAGGGTGTATGGAGTGGGACGGGATTTGATAAGTTGTTGGAGAAAGTGTCTCAATTGTAGGTAGCTATAGTGTTCCCTCAATGGGATATCATAAGAGCGCAAAGGCATCTAATGTTAATATCTTAGTGGGGGTAAACAGAGTGAACGTCTGTAAACTCATGTATAGTCCACCAGGAGAATTGTGTCGGGGTTTCACATCCCGGAGGGAACAATGGGAACATTCCACAGATTTTCAATTGGGTTTAAAGTGATTGTAAAGTCTGTTTTAAAAAAATAAATAAAAATAACAAACATGTTATACATACCTGCTCGGTGCAGTGGTTTTGCACAGAGCCGCCCAGATCGTCCTCTTCTCAGGTCCCTATTTGCTGCTTCTGGCCCCTCCATCCTGTCGAGTGCCCCCACAGCAAGCAGCTTGCTATGGGGGCACCCGAGCCGAGCTGCAGCTCTGTGTATCCATTCAAACAGGAAGCTGCAGTTCGGCCCTGCCCCCTCTCTCTCCTGATTGGCTAACTGACTTTGATTGACAGCAACGGGAGCCAGAGTCTACAGCGACTGCACTTCCAAGTTCACTTTCAGTGCAATTTCAAGTGCACTTTGCACTTGCCTTTAGTAAATAACCCCCAATGACCACTCTGTCATAAATTCCTGCAACTGCTTCAGAGTTGCTGTAGTCCTCTTGGTAGCCACTCTCATCCAGTTTGGAGCGATGTACTGATCCAGGGAGGGTCTGTGTTGTACCAAATACCTCCCACTTCTTAATAATAGACTTCACTGTGGTTCTAGGCATTAATAAAACATTTGACATTTTTTTGTATTCATCTCCTGATTGGTGCCTGGCGTTTTTTAGAAATAGTTTTTAGCACTAATATATTTGTATACATGATTTCTGAGGTATTTTTATTTTTCACTGAGATTTTTTTTTTTATTTATTCAAGGAATACTTAAAATGTTTGTCGTTTTAGGATAGTATCAGTTTATTTGCACTGGATTTGCTTATTTGCACAGATTCTGGCCTTATTTTATTGCATTTCACGCCAATATTTTTTCCTTTACATATGCATTGTAGTTTTGCATATTTCCATGGCATGTGGAAATATTTATCTTTGCTTGTCACCTAATTACACAACATTTATTTTACCTCATTAGCAGTGCCACACCCACTCCTAATATTTGCTTCATACTATTCATTACTGACATCTGCTTTGGCAGTTGGTTTCAGTGAGGGCAGCAGCTTGTTATTCTCTTAATTTTTTTTGATTTTTTACATTCAGTCCATAGCGCGATACTACCCTCTCCCTTTTTTCCTGCTGACCCATGCCCACAGCCAAAAGTGCCTACAATGAGCATGTGAGCATCAGAACTGGATCACGGAGCAATGGAAGAAGGTGGCCCGGTCTGATGAATCACATATTTTTTTTTACATCATGTGGATGGCCAGGTGCGTGTGCGTGGGGAAATTATCAGGCACCAGGATGCACTATGGAAAGAAGGCAAGAAGGCGTTTCGTGCTACAACTAACGCTTAGCGCTAGTCGTAGCGTGAAACACGTTAACTTTAAGCTGTACTCCACACTGTCTCTGATGATTTGATGGACCATGCAATTAAGGTTGAAGAAGTGCAGCAGAAATATACTGGAAATGTTTTTGGGTCTACTGTGGGAAGTACATGTAGGACTATAAGCCCCTTCAGAGGGAAAGAGGCATGCAATTCAATGCTCTCTCTTAAGCACTGCCAAAAATAGTCAGTACTTTATGAATTAGTCAAATAAAATCAATACCAAGTGCAGGCCAAGACAAGACAGCTGCTAAATTTTGAAAAGTGTTAAAGTTGTAAACCTTAATTGAATGTTATTTAGTTTGCTAAAGCACTGTGTATGATAAACAATTACCCTTTTAGCCACTTGCCCTCCAGAAGGTTTTACTCCCTTCATAACCAGGGCGTTTTTTGCTATTCAGCACTGCACTACTTTAACTAGCAATTGCGCGGTCATGCAACACTGTACACAAATGAAATGTAAATCATTTTTTCCACACACGAAGTTTTCTTTTGGTGGTATGATTGATTACCACTAAGTTTTTAATTATGAAGAAAAAAAAAAGTATATATATATATATATATATATTTATTATATTATATATAATTCTCATTTCTGTTAAAAAACATATCCAATAATAAAAAAAAAAAAAGAGTAAAATTTCTTCATGAATTTAGACCAAAATTTATTCTGCTATATGTCTTTGGTAAAAGAAAAAAATATATATATAAAAATCACAATAAGTGTATATTAATTGGTTTGTGTAAAAGTTATAGTGTAAAATCTATAGTACATATACTGGAATTTATGCAGCTATAGACGCTGTACTGTAATGGCAGTGATCAGCGACTTATAGTGGCACTGTGATAGGGTGGCAGACATTCTGGCGGTAACAGACACTTGCTGGGAGGATCACTAATTGACACTGATATCACTAGTGACACTAATACAGTGATAATACTATACACAAACACTGTACTAAGGACACTGGCTGGGAAGGGGTTAACATCGAGGGGCAATCAAGGAATAAACTGCGTGCCATACAATAAGTAATGTGTATAATATGTGCTGCTTTTGCTCTCAGACCTGGCCGTTTTTTCTCCCTGCTTTCCAGAGAGGAGAAACAGCCAAATCACTGTTCCTATGTACACAGAGTTCTGTGTTTTTTTGTAAACACAGAAGTCTGTGTGCGATTGGACATGGACGATCAGCAGGTTTCAGACAAAATCATTGGCTGAAATCTGCTGCCAAACTGTGTCCAATCACCCACGCGTGCGCATGCTCGTCCCAAACCCAGAGGAAGGCCGGTCACATACATGTACATGACTGTGCCTATACCCGCGGCCCACTTGCAGTTTATTTACTGTGGGCAGTCAGCAGGTAGTTAAAAATAAAATACCGATTTCCCCTTTATTTACATCTGCAGATCCCCTGTAGCCACTTCCTGTTTAGGTGCACTCCAATGATGGTTTGGGGTCCTCAATCTGCAACTGGATTTTGGATTTTTTAATAAATAGGCTGCAGGTACTCAAAATTGGTGAGTAATCTTCTTCCGTGTTAATTTTTAGTACAGTTACTCCATTGGAGTAAGCCCATTATTATTTACCTTGTGTACCTCTAACGGTGCTGATCATTATGAGGGAAAATTTGCGGATGACACTACTATTGTAGGTAGGATAAAAATCAATGAGAAGGCTCTATATTGAGCAGAAATAAATCATTTGTGGAGATGGTGAAAGGAAAATGATCTTCAGTTAAATATAAGTAAAACTAAGTGTCAGGATCACCTGTGGCCAGGTGACAGATGCACACCGTAGGGGGACAGGAGTGCACCGCGAGGTAGTGAACCCTATGGCTGGCTTCTGCGGATAGGAAACTGGGTGGTTGTGGAAAGCGGGACCAGAGGAGCACAACCGGGATCCAAACGGAAGCTAGAGCCAAGATTCCCCAGGGCGCGGAGTCTAAGACCCAGCTGGTCTTCTCCAGGGCCTCTAGTGGTGAGGATGTTAGCTGCAGGCTGGGACCAGGTCGCGGCCCCTGGAGTTTCCTAGCTCACGCCCCGTAGGATAAGGGGAAAAGAGGGGAAGCAGCAGCACACGATAAGAGAGAACCGAATAACAAGCTGAAGGTCAGGGGCCACAAGCAGACAAGGATAACGAAGAACGAGCCGAAGGTCAAGGGTCACGAGCAGACAGGGATAGTCGGGGACAAGCCAATAACGTAACAGAGAGACAGACGTAGCACACGGCAGGCAGGAACCCAAACACACAATGCCTAACAAACACGTTGATCAGCAAAGCAGGCTTGCAGTGCACAGGTTAATATAGTGTTCTGTGATAGGGCCTGGGGTGGAGTCAGGCTGGGAGGAGATTATAAAGGAAGCCAGGTGAAGGAGGTCTGGTCTCTAGATGAACACATAAGGAGGAAGGTAAGATGGCAGACATTAATGCATATCCATGACAGTACCCTCCCTCTTACGAGGCCTCCCCCTTCCCCGCCTGGGCCCAGGTTTAGAGGGAAACTTCAGATGAAACTCCTTTAACAGACGAGGTGCAAAGACCTCAGATGCAGTGATCCAAGACCTCTCCTCAGGACCAAACCTTTTCCAATGAACGAGGTACTGAAGAACGCCTTTACAGAGTCGGGAGTCCAGAATTTGACTGATCTCGTACTCCTGATTATCCTCAGAGACAGGCGCCACGGTAGGGAGAGGACGAGAGAATTTATTGAGGACTAAAGGCTTTAGAAGAGCAACATGAAAGGAGTTAGTGATTTTAAGGCTCTTAGGAATCTGGAGTTTGAAACAAACCGGATTCAGTTTAGCAGTAACCGTGTATGGACCGATGAATCGTGGAGCAAACTTCAGAGAAGGAACTCGGAGCTTGATGTTCCTGGTAGAGAGCCAGACTTTGTCCCCTGGCTGAAGAGAAGGCGGTTTACGCCTGCGGCGGTCGGCAAAGCCTTTGAATTTTTCAGCAGCTGCCCGGAGGGAATCATGAACGTGACCCCAAACGGAATTGAGAGACTCCTGAACCGAAGCCAAAGCTGGAATGTCTGGAGAACAGATCATGGGAAGAGGAAGTTGAGGGTGTTTTCCATAAACTGTGAAAAAGGGTGTCTTCTGCGAACTGGTATTCACATGATTGTTATGGGAGAATTCTGCCCACGGGAGTAGAGAGGATCAATCGTCATGGTGAGAAGACACAAAGGTGCGAAGAAAGACCTCTAACTCCTGATTAACCCTCTCAGTCTGTCCATTGGATTGGGGATGGTAAGAAGAAGAAAAATCCAAGACAATATTGAGGGATTTGCAAAAGGCTCTCCAAAAACGAGACGTGAATTGGACTCCCCTGTCGGAAACAATATGAGAAGGGACCCCATGTAGGCGGAGAATTTCCCGAATGAAAATGGGAACCAAGGCAGGGGCAGAAGGAAGACCAGGAAGAGGAACAAAATGAGCCATCTTGGAGAATCGATCGATTACCACCCAAATGACTGTATTATTCTCAGACAGTGGGAGATCAGTGATAAAATCCATGGCAATATGGGCCCAGGGTTCCTTAGGAATGGGCAAGGGCATGAGGAGACCAGCAGGAGCTTGTGTGGAGGATTTGGACTGAGCACAGACATGACAAGCTTTAACGTAGTCTTTGACGTCTGAGCGGAGATTAGGCCACCAGTAGTGACGACTGATGAGTAGGAAGGATCGGAGGAATCCAGAATGCCCTGCCACCTTGGAATCATGTCCCCAACGAAGGATCTTAGCTCTTAGCTCAGTGGGGACAAAGGTCTTACCAGGCGGAATTTTTGACTTCAGGGTGGTAGAGTGGGCAACAATGCATGAGGTGGGAATGATCGGCTCAGGTTCAGGGGCGGACTCCTCGTCCAAAGTGTCAAATGACCTAGAGAGCGCATCAGCCCGACCGTTGCAGGAACCAGGTTTGTAGGTAATCGTGAAATTAAAACGGGCAAAGAAGAGACTCCACCTGGCCTGTCTAGGATTCAGACGTTTAGCATTCTGTAGATACTGTAAATTCTTGTGATCGGTAAAGATCGTTATGGAGTGAGGGGAACCCTCCAAGAGATGACGCCACTCCTCTAACGCCAATTTAATTGCGAGAAGTTCCCGATCACCGATGGCATAATTCCTCTCTGCCTGAGAATTTTTTTTGGAGAAGAACGCACATGGTTGGCGTCTCTTCTCAAAGATTTGAAGAAGCACAGCTCCCACCCCCATTGAGGAAGCGTCCACTTCAATAAAAAATGCATTCCCAGGATTTGGTCTCCTCAAGAGGGGGCCAGAAACAAAGGCCTGTTTCAGGTTGTGAAATGCAGAGAGAGCTCCGGGAGGCCAGTCTCTGGCATTCACACCCTTCTTGGTCAAAGCGATAACAGGCGCGGCAATGGAAGAGTAATTCCTTATGAACTGCCTATAATAATTAGTGAAGCCAAGAAAGCGCTGTGTGGCCTTGAGGCTAGCAGGAAGAGGCCAGTTGGTGATAGCCAAGACCTTCCCAGGGTCCATACGAAGACCCGAACATGAGACGAAGCACCCCAAAAACAGGACCTCAGAACATTCAAAGGAACATTTCTCCAGCTTGGCATAGAGATTGTTCTCTCTAAGACGTTGAAGTACAGTGCGGACATGGTTTCTGTGGACGAGCAGATTTTCAGAAAAGATCAGAATGTCATCCAGATAGATGACAACAAACTGGTACAGCAGATCTCTGAAGATTTCATTGACAAAGTTTTGAAACACGGCTGGAGCATTACACAGACCAAAAGGCATCACCAGATATTCGTAATGCCCGTCTCTAGTGTTGAATGCAGTCTTCCATTCGTCACCCTCCCGTATTCGAATGAGATTGTACGCGCCTCTGAGATCCAACTTGGTGAAAATGGAGGCACCCTTCAACCTATCGAATAGCTCAGATATTAAGGGTAAGGGGTATCGATTTTTAATAGTAACCGCATTTAAACCCCGATAATCGATGCAGGGTCTTAAGGTACCATCCTTTTTGGCAACAAAAAAGAACCCTGCCCCTGCAGGCGATGAGGATTTCCGGATGAAACCTCTCTCCAGATTCTCTGCGACATACTCCGACATGGCCTGGGTCTCTGGGATGGACAGAGGGTAGGTACGACCCCTGGGTAGTGTTGCTCCGGGGACAAGATCAATAGCACAGTCAAAAGACCTGTGGGGAGGAAGCACCTCAGCTGATTTCTTACAGAACACATCCCGGTAATCGCTGTATGCAGCAGGAAGATCAGAAGAAACAGAAGTGGCAGCAACCGGAAGACTCTCCTTGGGGGTCACCTTGAGAAGACACGACGAGAAACATGAGGAACCCCAGGCCAGGATCTGCCCAGAGACCCAGTCCACATGTGGAGAGTGGAGCTGTAGCCAAGGGAGGCCCAATACAACTGGGGTAGAGGCCTTGGGTAGAATAAGAAAGGATATCCACTCCTGGTGGAGAATCCCTACCGACATCCTAATGGGTAGCGTCTGGAAGCGAATAGGGCCCCCTGGGAGAACAGTGCCATCAATTGCCGAGACTACCAATGGGGTAGTGAGAGGTGAAAGGGTAAGCTTCATAGAAGAATCAGTTCTCCAATCCATAAAATTGCCGGCAGCCCCGGAATCCAGGTATGCAAGGGTTGACTGAGGAGAAGTGCCTACATGAAGGAACACCGGCAAGAGCAGGCGAGAAGGTGATGATTCTGGGTCCAATACTCCACCTTCCAAATGTATTAGACCCGAGCGTTTCCCGGACGTAGCGAGCAGGAGTCACGAAAATGACCCTTGCCCCCACAATAGAGGCACAAGCCCAGAGTTCTGCGCCTAGCACGTTCTTCGGGGGTTAGTCTTTTCCGGCCCAGCTGCATAGGTTCTTTAGCAGGTAGAGGATGCTCTACGGAATGAAGGGAGGGGAGCTCAGACTGGCTAGGACCCAGAGAGTGCTGGCGTCTTTTTTCTAAGGACCTCTCTTGAAAACGAATGTCGATCTGGTTGCATAATGAAATTACATCGTCCAGACCGACGGGAATGGCTCTTCCCGCTAATTCGTCTTTCACTCGGTCAGAGAGGCCATGTAAAAAGGTAGCGACCAGGGCCTCATTATTCCAGCTCAATTCAGCTGTGTGGATACGGAACTGAAGAGCATATTGCCCCACTGAACTAGATTCTTGGCGAAGACGTAAGACAGCACTAGCCGCTGAAGAAGCCCGAGCCGGCTCTTCGAAGATATTACGAAAGAGCTTCAAGAAATCGGACAGACTGGAAACCACCGGATCGTTCCTCTCCCACAGGGGGGCAGCCCAGGCCAAAGCTTCACCGGAGAGGAGGGAAATGATATAGGCTACCTTAGCCCGGTCAGACAGGAAGCTTTGAGGCTGAAGCTCAAAATGAATTGTGCATTGGCTGAGAAACCCCCTGCAGGCCTTGGAGTCCCCAGAGAAACGGGACGGAGCTGGCAATCCCAGTGAGTGTGAGGCTGCGACTGGTGCGATAGGTACAGCCGCTGGTTGTACTTGGGGTTGCGGATTCGGGGTTCCCAAGGAGACCTGAAGCTGCTCGAATCGAGAAGCCAGATCCTGGAGGAATCGCATCACCTGAGTCTGATTTGATTCCTGGGTCTCAAGTCTGCGAACTATGCCCTGCAATGGATCATCCGCGGGGAGCGGGATGTCAGCCGGGTTCATGGCTGATCAAACTGTCAGGATCACCTGTGGCCAGGTGACAGATGCACACCGTAGGGGGACAGGAGTGCACCGCGAGGTAGTGAACCCTATGGCTGGCTTCTGCGGATAGGAAACTGGGTGGTTGTGGAAAGCGGGACCAGAGGAGCACAACCGGGATCCAAACGGAAGCTAGAGCCAAGATTCCCCAGGGCGCGGAGTCTAAGACCCAGCTGGTCTTCTCCAGGGCCTCTAGTGGTGAGGATGTTAGCTGCAGGCTGGGACCAGGTCGCGGCCCCTGGAGTTTCCTAGCTCACGCCCCGTAGGATAAGGGGAAAAGAGGGGAAGCAGCAGCACACGATAAGAGAGAACCGAATAACAAGCTGAAGGTCAGGGGCCACAAGCAGACAAGGATAACGAAGAACGAGCCGAAGGTCAAGGGTCACGAGCAGACAGGGATAGTCGGGGACAAGCCAATAACGTAACAGAGAGACAGACGTAGCACACGGCAGGCAGGAACCCAAACACACAATGCCTAACAAACCCGTTGATCAGCAAAGCAGGCTTGCAGTGCACAGGTTAATATAGTGTTCTGTGATAGGGCCTGGGGTGGAGTCAGGCTGGGAGGAGATTATAAAGGAAGCCGGGTGAAGGAGGTCTGGTCTCTAGATGAACACATGAGGAGGAAGGTAAGATGGCAGACAGACATTAATGCATATCCATGACACTAAGGAGTTGATCATAGACTTAAGAATGAAGACGGTTGGGGGGGAAGTCCCCACATTGTCAAAAACAGGTACCCGCTCCCCCCTCCTGCCCAAAAGGTGCCAAATATGGCACCGGAGGGTGGAGGAAGCAGATAAGTGGAAGTTCCACTTTTGGGTGGAACTCTGTTTTTAAGAGACTTGTTCCTTGAAAGTATTTTCTGGCTCTGGGACTTCCTGCTCTCATTCCTTATGCCTACATGGCTCGAATATCAGCCGATGCCTGCAAAATTGGCTTTAATTCTTCGTAGAGAGCCCTGGTGGTACCACCTGGCTTGACAACAATTGATTGAAAATTTGATTCAGCCGAGTAGAAATTTATCAGCAAAAAGTGACTGCGTCCTATGAAATGCATTTATTGTTCAAATAGTCAAACAAAACGTTGCCGTTTGCTGGCATGCTGTGACATTCCTCACGGTTCCAGCCAGTGGTCGCTTCAGCACCCACTTAGACATACAGCCACTTGCACAAAAGCGCGTGCGTTGGGAAGAGTGCGTTTGAACACGATAGCCAGCAGTGTAGACTCCTCTATCCAAGCTGTTGTTCTTGGATGAAGGAACAGAGTTGAGCCCACAGGCTGAACGAGGAAAAACCTAAATGTGTATGGCTAGCTTTAGGCATGTTGTGGATGCCATGCCTCACTAAATAGCCTGCATATTGCATGACCTCGGGCTCTGCTTTCATTTCTGCAAAGGAAGAAGTAAAGCCAAATAAGGAATCAGTTACATGAGGATTGTGGGAAATCCAGTAGCAGTCAGTTGCTATGGTGCAGAGTGGAGAATCAAAATTCGTGACAGTTACTGAAAATAATGTATGCCTGCAGAACGAGATTTTTTTAATACCAAATTACAAACCTGCTATTTGGAAATTCCATGTTATTACAATATTTAATAAAAACTGGCGCTCTGCTTTGACTGGAGGTATGTGTAATTCTTCCTGGCTCTGGCTGTGCATCGAATGATTAGCTGAATATACAAAAAAATATACAGAATGGTGACTGTGGGTCACACAGAGGATGCTAAAATGTATTTGAAGAGACTATTCCTTTTATGACCACGCAACAACCCCCTTCCACCCCCCATGTGTAACCTTGAAATTCAACTTGCATCGCTTCCTACATCCCAACGCCTGCAGACATTCATGCCGAAGCTGCGAGGAGCAGAGCGGACTCTTTGATCTGCTAAGGCAGTGCTTGGCCAGCTGGTTGCAGTTAATCTGTTGCCCAGGGAACGACAAGTGAAGTGTATACTTCCTGATACAGCACAGGAGGCACTTCTGCGCCATCGCCACACGCCATCTCACTGCGAGAAGCTGAAGTGCTGGAGCTGCTATAGCTGCAGCACAGCTGGTGCCCATTAATGCTCCCTGTGTGACTGGAACAGGCAGCCAGCTTTAAAAAGCTCATTCTTTTCCATTGACAAACCAAGGGGCTTATTATTCCCCCCCCCCCCTCCCCGTAACGAGCAGCCAACCCCACGCCTGGCAGATTGAAATAGCAAAAACGCAAAAGGATTTCATGATTGCCTGATTTTTTTTTTTTTCTCATCAGCAAAACACAACAATCACCAAAATGAGATGGGTAGAATTTATAACGGAGGAAATTTTGTAACAGGGATTTAATGTGGATTAAGTGTGCTGCAGGGGGACCATTATTTACACGCTAGCTGCTAATACAAATGTCATAATCCTGCCCCTTCTGACAATGAGACTCACACCTTCAGTCTGTGTGTGCATAGGAATTAAAAGCATCAACACAGAGAGATGAAACGCATACTATCCCCTTTGCCAGCAAAGGACATGAAAGAGAATCAGCAATGGTTGGGCTTATGCCAAACTCTGAATATATCCAATATAATGGTGCACTCTTTGCTGAAAGTTTAAGATTTGCCACCTCAATTTGCTTTACTTACGTGTCTAAGCTTGACAATTCATCTTAAAGGGGTTGTAAAGCTTCACGTTTTTTCACCTTAATGCATCCTATGCATTAAGGTGAAAAAACATCCAATGATTACAATCCCCCTAGCCCCCCGGGTTACTTACCAGAGCCCTCGAAAGTCCCGCGTCGTGGACGCTCTGGCTACTCGCCCCTGTCTTCAGGCTGTTCTCGGCTCTTCATTGGAGATTGATAGCAGCGCAGCAATTGGCTCCCGCTGCTGTCAATCTAATCAATGACGCGGCACACCGGGGGGCGGGCCGAGTGATACACTTGGCGGCTATAGCCGCTGACTGTATCATGGGAGTGCGCCCGCAAGCTAACCCCCTTGGGAGAGCGCTTCCCAGAACGGGCCTTAGCTCTTGCGGGGAGGAGCCGAGACAGCCGCCGAGGGACCCCAGAAGAGGTGGATCGGGGCCACTCTGTGCAAAACGAGCTGCACAGTGGAGGTAAGTATGACATGTTTGTTTGTCAGGGAAATGGCCGAAGAACTGGCAATTCCACCCAAGACAATCATGGCCGCCATGGTGCACAGCGTGACTAAGGTGGGCGGTACTTCCTCCTTGTAACTTGAACAGATCACATGACTAACTTCCTGGTCTATTTAAGCCTGCTGCTGGAGCTGCTCATTGCTGGATTATCTCTTCAGTCTACTGTGTACCTTGAACTTGAAGAAAAGTGGGGTGACTCCGCGCAAAGGATTCCAAAATAACACAGTGATCAGAACTGCTGCCTCTACTAATTGCTACCTCCTGGGTAGGTGGAGCAAGAATATGAAATAAAATAAGGGGAGTAGTGGTGGCGCTGTTCTTACGTAAAACCAGTCTACTAGGAGATTGAAAAATGAATGAACTTTGGAGCGGGCTCTGCCTGGTGTTTACTTGAACTTGTCTCCTGATCCGTGCTTATCCGTTGTGACCTGGCTTGCCTTGACCTCGCTTCCTGATCTCCTGTGTTTGACCCTTGGCCTGCTTCTGCTTCCTGACCACCCGGCTTGACCCTCGACTTGTACCTGGACCCTGCTCGTGTACGACCTTGGCTCGCCCCTGTATATGCTCTGGACTGACCTACCTGTGTTTGACCCCTGGCTTCTGGTATCTCCGTTCATCTGAATACAACAAGCTCAGTTCTGCCTGCCTCAGCCATCCCTCAGTGGCTGAGCTCATCAGACTGCAAGCAAGCACCTGGCCAACCGTGCTTCTGCGGGCACCATGCTCCCTGTTCCCAACTCCAGGGTCGCGCTGCACTCAGCCACAAGGGGAGCCCTCTTAGCATCTCGATCTCCATACTCGCTTCTGACATTGTGATTTAAAAAAAACAAAAAAAAGAACCTTTACAACCCCTTTAAGCAGCCTTTAGGAATTTATTTTTTAATTTTTCTTATGATTATTATTATTATTTTTTCTGAACATGATGGAACCCCTTAAATAACTTTCAGCCGAACTCTTGCCAATTATGTTCACAGTGGTGGTCAATGGAAAGCATGCTCCTTGCATTGGTGGTCAATGGGAAGAATGCCGCCCTTATAATTTGTTACAGTAAAAAAGCATTGATGTCAATCATTATTTATCTGAGAGGCAGAAATTATTCAGTGCTCAAGAAACCCCTAGCAACCTTTGGAGGAACCCTAGTTGATAAAAGCTGATCTTGAGAATCTAAGGCCACCTGAAGTCTGAAACCTAAACTCACACATTGTCTCCCAAACCTATTCAATTACAGAGCCCCATAGTTGTACAGTTTCCACTAAATTGGAACTTTACCCATAATAATCTTTTAATTATAAGCTTATAATAAAGCTTAAAAATGTATATCTCTGACGCATGCACTCTGAAGAAACGGCAAATACCGTGCCATTCCTTCAGAGGTCTGTGCCTCAAATAGCGACTCCTGTGAGCATGCACGGAAATGATGCAATTGCGGCTCGGCCAGTCAGACGCCCGGAGCCTGCAAACCCGGAAGGAAGACTGGGTAAAGATGGAAGCCCTGTTAGGTGTCAAAGTGCACCGTTGGAAGGATTGGTTCTAAGGCAAGTCTCTTATAATGCAATTTTAAATAAATTCCTTTAAAAAAAAAAAAAAACACAATTATAGGTGCACACCTATCTAACAAACATGCACATACACAGTGCCTTGAAAAAGTATTTGTAACCCTAGAAATTTTCCACATTTTGTCAGGTTGCAACCACAAACGTAAATGTATTTTATAGGGATTTTATGTGATAGACCAACACAAAGTGACACATAATTGAGAAGTGGAAGGAAAGTAGTGCATTTGTATTCAGCCCCCCCCCCCCAGTCAATACTTTGTATAACCACCTTTCGCTGTAATTGCAGCTGCAAGTCTTTTTGGGGACGTCTCTAACAGCTTTGCACATCTAGAGTGACATTTTTGCCCATTCTTTTTTGCAAAATAGCTCAAGCTCTGTTAGATTGGATGGAGAGCGCCTGTGAACAGAAATTTTCAAGTCTTGCCACAGATTCTCAATTGGATTTAGGTCTAGACTTTGACTGGGCTATTCTAATACATGAATATGCTTTGATCTAAAGCATTCCACTGTAGCTCAGCTGTATGTTTAGGGTCGTTGTCCTGCTGGAAGGTGAACCTCCGCTCCAATCTCAAGTCTTTTTCAGACTCTAACAGGTTGCCTTCTTAGATTGCCCTGTATTTGGCTCCATCCATCTTCCCATCAACTCTGACCAGCTTCCCTGTCCCTGCTGAAGAAAAACATCCCCACAAGATGATGCTGCCACCTCCATGTTTCACGGTGGGGATGGTGTGTTCAGGGTGATGTTCGGTGTTAGTTTTCCACCACACATAGCGTTTTTCTTTTAGGCCAAAAAGTTACATTTTGGTCTCATCTGACCAGAACACCTTCTTCCAGATGTTTGCTGCGTCCCCCACATGGCTTCCTGCGAACTGCAAATGGTACTTCTTATGGCTTTCTATCTACAATGGCTTTCTTCTTGCTACTCTTTCATAAAGGCCAGATTTGTGGAGTGCATGACTAATAGTTGTCCTGTGGACAGATTCTCCCATCTAAACTGTGGTTCTCTACAGCTCCTCCAGAGTTACCATGGGCCTCTTGGCTGCTTCTCTGATCAATGCTCTCCTTACCCATCCTGTTAGTTTAGGTGGATGGCCATGTCTTGGCAGGTTTGTCATACTCTTTCCATTTTCAGATGATGGATTAAACAGTGCTCCGTGAGATGTTCAAAGCTTGGGATATTTTTTTTGTAACCTAACCCTGCTTTAAACTTCTCCAAAACTTTATCCACTTCCACTTCTGCTCTGACCACCTAAGCGATCGGAGAAGACTTTCTTCAACCTTCTGGCACAAGTCACAGGTCGCAGAAGGCTGCAGGACCATTCACAAACTGCAGGGCAGCTTGTGCATGCACAGTGGGAAGTAGTCTGTAAAGCTACGAGTCACAGACAGCTTCCCTTAGCAAGCATGCCGGGGACCCGAAGACTGGCAAAGAACCGGCCTGAGTGAGGACTTTCCTGGATCCTTGGACAGGTAAGTGTCCTATTTTAAGGACAGCCAGCAGCTAAAGCATTTGTAGCTGTTGACTTTTATTTTATTATTCTTAATGATTTTTTTTTTGTTATAGTCCTTTGCGCCCCAGACCGGGAAGTGCAGGATCACAAACTAGCTATTTGATCCTGCGCAGGAGAGCAGCCTTGCCGCTGTATATATACAAGTATACAGTCAGCAAAGCAGTTAGGCCCCTTTCACACGGACGGATAGAATGGTGCTTTTAGCTGCGGATTTTCTAGTTTTCTACCGCAGCTAAAAGCACACAATGCTTTCCTATGGCCCCATTCACACACAGCGTTTAGCTGCGATTTCGTTACATGCGGTTCGGTGCGAATAGAAAAAATAGGATTTTTGTACTCACCGTAAAATCCGTTTCTCTGGCATCCATGGACTGACACAGCGTGTCTTATACACCTTTACACGTGGGTTATGTCCCTGCTTGCAAGAGAAGACCTAGGCAGAATGTGAGATGTTATACATACATTCTAAACAGCCAGAGCTGAACAGCCCTGCCCAGGGGGGCGGTCCCTCCGGGCATAACCCTCCCACTGCAGTCAGCAGACCTCAGTTCGTAACAAAGCAGTACAAACTTAAAAAGAAGGGTGGGTGCTGTGTCAGTCCATGGATGCCAGAGAAACTGATTTTACGGTGAGTACAAAAATCCTATTTTCTCTTGTCATCCATGGACTGACACAGCGTGTCTTATACACCTTTACACGTGGGATGTCCCAAAGCAGTGTCAAGAGGGATGGGAGCAGTATAAATGGAAAACCAAAAACTTCACTCCAAACAAGGCAGAGCTCCTCAACGGAGGAGTTGCAACATCAAACAGCGGCCTGCAACACCTTGCGGCCGAAGGAAGCATCCGAAGATGCAGCCACATCAACCTTATAAAACTTAGAAAAGGTATGAACAGACGACCAGGTCGCCGCCTTGCACACTTGTGCAACCGACGCTTGATGTCGGAAAGCCCAGGAAGCACCAATTGCCCTGGTGGAATGTGCCGTAACCGGAAAGGGAGGCGCCCGCCCCTTGAGAGCATAAGCTTGAATGACGGTTTGTCTGATCCACCTAGAAATGGTGGCAGACGAAACCGCTTGGCCCTGTTTTGGCCCAGAGACAGCCACAAATAGTGAGTCAGACTTCCGAATAGAAGCAGTAGCAGACAGGTACACCCGCAAGGCTCGTACCACATCCAAAGTGTGTAGCGCAAACTCTCTGGGATGCGATGGGTGAGGACACAAGGACGGGAGGACAATGTCCTCGTTTAAGTGGAAGGCCGAGACCACCTTTGGCAGAAAGGAAGGTCGCGGACGTAACACCGCCTTATCCTTATGGATGATCAAAAAGGGCGACTTGCAGGACAAGGCCGCCAATTCAGACACTCGTCTAATGGAAGTAATGGCCACCAAGAAGGCCACCTTCTGAGACAAAGTCAAGAGGGGAATATCTCTAATATTTTCAAAGGGAGGTTCCTGGAGGACCGAGAGCACCAAATTCAGATCCCACGGGGGGAGAGGAGGCTTGACAGGGGGGAGCACATGGCGAACCCCCTGCACAAAGGTGCTAACCAAGGGATGACCCGCCAGCGGTCGCTGAAAGAAGATGGCCAAGGCCGAAATCTGACCCTTAATGGTACTCAAAGCGAGCTTTTGGGTCACGCCACGCTGCAGAAAATGCAGGATTCTGGGAACGGAATACGTTCGTGGGCGCCAGTCCAGCTCTTCGCACATGGCGATGTAAGCTCTCCAAGTACGGTGATAGATCCTTCTGGAGGAAGACTTCCGTGCCCTTAACATGGTCGAAATGACTGAATCCGAGAGACCTCGGTCTCTCAGCACCTGGCTTTCAATAACCATGCCGTTAAAACCAGAGACTGTAAAGCAGGATGAAATATAGGACCTTGAGACAGAAGGTCCCCCCGTATCGGTAACCGCCAGGGAACGTCTGCGACGAGACGTACCAGATCGGCGTACCAGTGACGCCGAGGCCAATCCGGAGCAATGAGGATCACCGGAATTCCCTCGGTCGCTACCCTGCGGAGCAGGCGAGGGAGCAACTGCAGCGGAGGATAAACGTATATCAGGCGATACTGACCCCATGGGGCCACCAACGCATCCGAGGCATCCGCCCAGGGATCCCTGGATCTGGCCACAAACCTCGACACCTTGCGATTGAGTCGAGAAGCCATCAGGTCCACATCCGGCGTGCCCCACCGTCTGCAAAGGAGTTGAAAGACCTCCGGGTGCAAGGACCACTCCCCCTGGTCCAGCGTCTGGCGACTTAGATAGTCCGCCTGCCAATTGTCTACGCCCGGAATGTAGACGGCCGACAGAGCCGGCACGCTTCTTTCGGCCCACCTCAGGATGCGGGCGACCTCGGAAGCCGCAGCTGAGCTCCGAGTCCCCCCTTGATGGTTGACAGACGCCACTGCTGTGGCGTTGTCCGATTGTATCCTGATGGAGTGACCCTGTAGTTTCTCCGACCATGAGGAGAGGCACAGTCTGATTGCCCGTATCTCCAGCACATTGATCGGTAAGAGGGCTTCGTCCGGAGTCCAAAGCCCTTGGGCCGACAGGACTCCCCAGACTCCCCCCAGCCCGTCAGGCTGGCGTCCGTCGTGATCACCGTCCATTGGATGGGGAGGAACGACTTCCCGGATCGAAGAGCCGGGGACCTCAACCACCACGTCAGGGACGCCCTGACCAGGTGACTCACCTGGATCTGAAGATCCAAGGACAACTGGGATTTGTCCCAAGTGGACAAGATCTCTTTCTGTAAGGCCCTGGTGTGCGCTTGGGCATAAGGAACGGCCTCGAAGGAGGCCACCATGAGTCCCAGGACTCTCATGCAAAAGCGGATTGACGACCATTTTCGGGACGTCAGCACCCGTACTGCAGACTGAAGTGTCAGTAGTTTGTCTGGAGGTAGGAAGACTCTTGCTTCCAAGGAGTCCAGAATCAGACCTAGATACTCCAGACGCTGAGTCGGGACTAGAACCGACTTCTGAACGTTCAGGAGCCACCCAAACTCCCTGAGGGTCTGACTGACGATAGTCACACTTTCTTCCAATTCTGAGCCACTGTCTGCTCTTAGAAGGAAATCGTCCAGATAGCCCACGATAGCAATGCCTCGCTGTCTCAGCAAAGCTAGGACCGGAGCAAGCACCTTGGTGAACACCCTCGGTGCCGAAGCCAGGCCGAAGGGAAGAGCCACAAATTGATAGTGGACTTCGCCGACCGCAAAGCGCAGAAACTTCTGGTGGCTTGCGCAGATCGGAACATGCAAGTAGGCGTCCTTGATGTCCAAGGATGCCAGAAAATCCCCTTGACGGAGTGTAGCGACCACCGTGCGAATGGATTCCATGCGGAATTTTTGCACCTTCACGAAGGCATTCAGGGCCTTGAGGTCCAGGATCGGCCGAACCCCGTCCTTTTTTGGAACAACAAACAGATTCGAGTAGAACCCCTGAAACCTCTCCTGGGACGGAACCGGCACAATTACTCCGGACCCGATCAAATCCTGTACAGCCCCCAAGAGGGCTGCCCGACGGGCAGGAAGGAGAGGGAGATTTGAGGGAAAGAATCTGTCTGGGGGCCAGGAGCGGAACTCTATTCTGTATCCTGAGGTGACCACCTCGCACACCCACCGGTCGGAGATCCGGGAGGTCCACCGATCCGTAAACCTGCGAAGTCGTCCCCCCACCCCAGAGACGGGCGGGGGCAAGACTTCACGCGGAGGCGGGCTTGGGAGCCGGCTTGTTCGGCTTACGCACCCAGGGGCGCTTGTGCCCGCCAGCCGCACTGTTGTCAGTCTGGGATGGCTTACCCGTGGACTCTGACGGACGAAAAAAAACCCTTTTTTGCTGGAAAGGAAGGACCCGGTTTACGTCGGGCCTCCTTACCCTTGATAGTTTGAGGAAGGAGAGTGCTTTTACCTCCCGTGACATCCTTGATGATGTCATCCAGAGCAGCACCAAAAAGTCTACCACCCTTAAAAGGTAGATCCGTCAGGAGCTTCTTAGAGGCTAGGTCAGCAGACCAGCATTTCAACCAGATGAGACGACGCAATACCACCGCCGAGACAGAGGCCCTGGATATTAAAGGGGCCGCGTCCAACGTGGCGTCGCACACATATATCAGACCCTGCACCATCTGGTGGGCCAGAGCAATAGTGTCTGGAGGAAGGTTATACTCCTGCACAGTTTGGTGCAAAATTTTTGCCCATTCCGTGAGTGTCTGAGACACAAGGGTCGCCGCTACTACGGGCCGTAGGGCGGATCCCAACAAGGCGAACATGGCTCTACTCACCACTTCTGACCTCCTGTCAGTGGGGTCCTTAAACGCAGGAGTCCCCTCCATCGGGAGAGTGGTGGCCTTGTTTAAACGGGCGACTGGAGGGTCGACCACCGGGGGAGAAGCCCACTTTTTAAGCAGGGCGTCTTCAAAGGGGTATCTAATAGACAAACGCCGCGGGACCATAAAAGTCTTCTGCGGCTTTTCCCAGACCTGGTCAATGAGCTGGTCAAAGAAAGGTACATATGGAAAAACCTTTTTTGAAGGCTTGGTCTTAAAAGAACCAAAGGAGACTGTATCCGCCTGAGGTTCTGCGGTCGCAGCATCTAGCTTGAGAGTGTCCCTCACAGCATCAATGAGTTCACTAACAAGCGCCCTGTCATTTACTGACTCAGAACTGGAGTCTTCCTCACAAGGAATGTCCTGTTCAAAACCATCCAAATATTCAGAGCTAGGGTCCTGAGCAGCAATAACTAGGCCCATATCTGAAGCAGAGCACTCCCCTTGTGGAGATAAAGTGGGGAGAGGGCGCTTTTTTGCTCCCTTGTGCTCACACACAGCTTCCATCCTGGTCAGAAATGATTCCAGGACTGCCGACAACTGGTCCATAGGGACCGCAGGTGCTGGAGCACTGGCTGCTGCCTCTGGCATGTTAGGGGAAGCTGGTGACTCTGACTCCATAATGTCCCTCTCAAACCACCCACAGGCCGTGCTGACTTAAGTAGGGGAATGCCCAGGGAACCCACCAACCTGACCAGGACCGCTCGGTTCCGCCGCTCTGTCTCACTGCGCCGCGCTGCTCAGCGTGAGTGAGCTGAGAGGAGAGAGTGTGAGGAGATTCGCGCCGTTTCCAGCGGCGCTAGAGGCCAAACTAGTGCCAGAAAAGACGTGCGGCTACAAGAAAATGGCCGCCGCAATGTGCTCCGGCGGGCCCCGGCAAGATGGCCGCCAATGTAAAAATCAGCACACACACAAAACATGGCGCCGAACGGCGCCCAGGCCCCTCACCTCCAAAAACAAAACAGCCCCAGCGAGTGCAGAGCAGCATGAGCCCCCCCAGGACAGTATGGCCCCCAGGCACCCCCCATAGTACAGCGCCAGCACTAGTGAACAGAGAGTGACATTAAAAACACAGGGGGAGACAGGGAAATCCCCCCACACAAGAAACACACAGCATGTACTCACCTGCAGCCAGGAGAGACTACTTACCCGTCCCCTGAGGGACCCGCTGGTGTGTTTCTGACAGAACTATCACAGTGCGGTACTGAGTAGCTGTCGGCCCGGTCCACCGCGAAAGATACAGCCGGACTGTTCTATCTTGAGAGGACCGCGGAGCTGGAAGCCCACCGGCCACCCCTGGAGTCGTGGGGCATGTCGTGAACTGAGTCTCACGCACACAAGGCGAGGATCAGCACGCTCGATGGTCGGACAGGGAAGACTACGAGGATATCTTGTACCCAACCTGTTGCCCAGCCGACAGTTGATAGAAGATCTCAAAAAAAATAAAAAAATAAAATAGGAAAAAAATTCCCAAAAGAATAAAAATAGGTCAGGAGACTGGCTCCTGAGAGAGCCACGTCTTCTCCTTCTGCTAGGCAGAAAAAAAAGGGATTTTTATAACAGCTTACCTGTAAAATCCTTTTCTTGGAGTACATCACGGGACACAGAGCGACTTAGTCATTACTAATGGGTTATATAGTTTACCTTCAGGTGTTGGCACTGGCCAATTCCAAACCGGAAGTACCCTCCCCTATATAAGCCCCTCCCACCCGGGAGCACCTCAGTTTTGTAGCCAAGCAATAAGTGTCCCAAAAAGAGGGGTGGGAGCTCTGTGTCCCGTGATGTACTCCAAGAAAAGGATTTTACAGGTAAGCTGTTATAAAAATCCCTTTTTCTTTTTCGTACATCACGGGACACAGAGCGACTTAGTCATTACTAATGGGACGTCCCAAAGCAATGCCAAATGAGGGGGGGGGTACATAAGCTGGGCGCCATCAGGCATGAGGATCTTTTGCGGCCTGCAACACACTGCGCCCAAAGGCGACATCCTCCTGACTTCTAACGTCTACCTGATAGAATCTAGTAAACGTGTGTACCGAAGACCATGTTGCGGCCTTACATACTTGAGCCAGGGAGGCCTGGTGATGCACTGCCCATGAAGTTCCAACCGCTCTTGTGGAGTGCGCCCTAACTTTGAACGGAGGCGGTCTCTTTCTCAAGCCATAGGCTTGTATTATGACCTGTCGAATCCACTTGGCTAAAGTAGATTTTGATGCTGCCTGACCCCTTCTGGGGCCTTCCGGCAGAACAAACAAAGAATCCGTTCTGCGAATCTGAGCAGTGGCTTTTAGATAAGCTTTAACTGCTCTTACCACATCCAAAGAATGTAATAACTTTTCCTCTACTGAGATAGGTTTGGGGAAAAAAGAAGGAAGAACCACATCTTGGTTCAAATGAAACCTCGATACCACCTTAGGAAGAAAGGCTGGATGAGGACGTAATACTACTCTGTCCTTATGGACAACCAGATATGGCTCCTTACAGGACATAGCTGCTAATTCCGACACTCTTTTAGCCGAACAAATGGCTACTAAGAAAACCAATTTCCTGGTGAGAAGAACCAAGGAAATGTGTTGTAATGGTTCAAACGGTTGTTTCTGTAGAACCGACAGAACCAGGTTTAAGTCCCAAGGACATATGGGAATACTAACCGGAGGGCTAATACGCATCACTCCTTGTATAAAGGCTTTGACTAGTGAATGCGAAGCCAAGGGCCTTTGAAAAAATATTGACAAGGCCGAAATCTGACCCTTGATAGTACTCAAGGCCAGCTTCCTATCTACAGCCCACTGTAGGAAGTCCAGAATCCTCCCTATCATGTACTTACGTGGATGCCATTTCTTGGTCTCACACCACGTAATGTACGCTTTCCAGATCCTATAATAGATCTGCCTGGATACCGGTTTCCTGGCATTGATCATGGTAGATACCACAGAATTAGAGAGCCCTCTCTTTTTCAGAATGTGGGCTTCAATAGCCAGGCCGTCAAACCTAGGGCTGGTAAGGAAGGGTGGTATATCGGTCCTTGCGACAGCAGGTCCGGACGAAGTGGGAGGGTCCAAGGACTCCTCACTGACATTTTTACCATCTCCGCGTACCATGCCCTTCGGGGCCACGCTGGAGCCACCAGAATCACTGGTTTCTTTTCTACCCTGATTCTGCGGAGTAATCGCGGTAACAATTGTGGCGGTGGGAATGCATATATCAGCTTGAACCGATCCCAAGGGAACACTAGGGCATCCGAGCCGCAAGCTAGGGGATCCCTTGTGCGAGACACAAACCTGTCCACCTTTGCGTTGAATCTGGATGCTAGCAGATCTACATCCGGTGTTCCCCACCGCTGGCATATTGCCTGGAAAACCTCGGGGTGAAGAGACCATTCCCCCGGGCATAATTGTTGGCGACTTAGAAAGTCCGCTCTCCAATTTTCCACTCCTGGGATGAAAACCGCGGATATGGCTGGGACATATCTTTCTGCCCACTCCAGGATGCAATTTGCTTCCTTCTGGGCTGCACGACTTTTGGTGCCACCCTGATGATTGATATATGCCACTGCCGTGGCATTGTCTGATTGAATTCTGACAGGGGACCCCTGGAGTTTGGATGTCCATGCTACTAGGGCATACCGGGCTGCTCGTATCTCTAAGAGATTGATGGGCAGGGCCTTTTCTGCTTCTGACCACCTGCCCTGGAGAGACCATTGCTCCAGCACTGCCCCCCAGCCGATGAGGCTGGCATCTGTAGTGACCACCTTCCAAGAAACCGGACTGAAGGGTTTCCCTCTTTCCAGATTCTGGGGCACCAACCACCAATGGAGGCTCTTGCGAACGGAAGGGGACAGGGACATTGGTAAGTCTAAAGCCTGAACTTTTTTGTTCCAGGCTGACAGTATGGCCCTTTGCAAATTCCTTGAATGGAATTGACCGTAGGGTACCGCTTCGAATGAAGCCACCATCTTTCCCAGCAGCCTCATGCAGAGACGTATGGATGGTTTTCTTTTTGTACCCACTAAGTGGGTCAAATCTCTTAAAGACGACACCTTCTCTGGAGGTAAGAAAATCTTTCTCTGATTTGAATCCAGCCTTAGCCCTAAGTATTCCAGACTTTTGACTGGTCTTAGAGCTGACTTGTCCCGGTTGATAATCCAACCGTGATATTCCAGATACTCGATTGTCTTGTGAATAGCTACTTCCAGCTTTTCCACTGAGTGGTCTATTAGTAGCAGGTCGTCTAGATATGCCATTATCGTTACACCCTGTGTTCTTAGATTGGCCAATAATGGGGCCAGAATTTTTGTGAACACTCGTGGTGCTGTGGCCAGACCGAAAGGTAAGGCTCTGAACTGAAAATGGCGCCCTTCTACTGCAAAGCGTAGAAATTTCTGATGGGCCGGAAAGATGGGAATATGCAGATAAGCATCCCTTATGTCGATCGAGGCTAGCCATTCCTGCCCTTGTAGGGCGGTGGCCACTGATCGGATCGTCTCCATCCGAAAGGTCCTGATATTTAGGAACTTGTTTAGCCCTTTTAGATTTAATATGGGCCTCACGTCCCCATTTGGTTTGGGGACTGTGAAAAGGTTCGAGTAAAACCCGAATCCGCTTTCTTCCAGGGGAACCTTCATGATTACCCCTTGGAGCAATAGTTGTTCTAGTGCCAGAAGGAGGGATCCTCTCTTTTGGGGATCTCTTGGCACGTTTGACCTCATAAATTGGGCAGGAGGAGTGCCTTTTAACTCCAGCTTGTATCCCAGACTTACTGCGGAGAGCACCCATCTGTCTCTGATGGTGTCCCGCCAGGTCTCTGTGAACAACTGAAGTCTTCCCCCCACCCGATTGAGCGGGGGCAATACTTCATGCCTTAGGGGGAGGTTTTGTACCTCTCTTGATCCAGGGCTTCTTGTTACCCTGTGATTGTCCCTGATTTCTGCCCCCTGAATTTGACCGCGGAGGCCGTCGGAACTGCTTCACAGCCGATGTGCCCGGGACTGGAGAGGTAGGCCTCTTAAAAGAAGGACTTCTACCCTTGTTCTTAACCGGTAAGAGTGAACTTTTACCGGCAGAAATTTTCTGGATATATTTGTCCAGATCTTCTCCAAATAAGCGTTCTCCATGAAATGGGAAGCTAACCAGCAGTTTTTTACAGGGAGCTTCAGCAGACCAGTTTTTGAGCCACAGAAGCCTACGCATATGTACTATAGACAGCGTAAAGCGGGAGGCCTGTTGGATTGTATCCTTTATGGCGTCCACCGCAAAACACAAGGCTCTAGGCAGGTCAGCTAGGGCATGAGCCTGCTGATCTGGTAAGTCCCTTAAGACTTGTTTCAACTGATCTTTCACTGCTTGGCAGACTCCAATCGCTGCTACCGCAGGTTGTGTCACCATACTTGCTGTAGAGAAAGCAGATTTTAGTAAAGACTCCAATTTTTTATCTATTGGGTCTTTGAACATTGGAACATTATCTACTGGACATGTCAGTGATTTGTTAACAGAAGAGATGGCTGCGTCCACTATAGGGACCCTCCATTTTCTTATGAACTTATCCTCCATGGGATAGATCACCGGAAATCTCTTGGGGGGAGCAAATATTTTATCAGGATGCTCCCAATCCTGGTAAATAAGCCCTTCTAATAAAGGGTGGATTGGGAAGGAACAGACCGCCTGGGGAGCTTTTAGCGACCCCAGCGAGGAAACCGTATTGGATGGTGGTTCCGCCAGAGGCATTTTAAATGCTGATCGGACCATGTTAGTCAGAGACTGAACCCATAATCTTTCAGCCTGAGAAGCTGAGAAAGGTTCTTCCACTGTTGATTCCTCTATAAGTGAATCAACCTCATCCTGATCCCCTTCAGGTAGGTCGATCTCTGTGTGGGGCTGTTCCTCCACTAACAGGCACTCTGAAGGAGGAGACGGAGATCGGACGCGCTTTTCCTGTGACAGGGAAGCAGCGATCAATGCTGTTAATCTCTCTTCCAATCCTCCCAGAGTTGAGGATAAAACCTCCTCTGTTATATATACAGGAGCAGGTGGACTGGGGACAGCCGCAGCACCAGGCATTCCTGCGGGGTTTCTACGGCTACTGACCTCTGCATTCTCAGGGGAGATTGGTGCAGTGCAAGCATGCCCAATATCCTCAGAGCCCGATGGAGACCCCTTTGGCTTCCTGGAAGATCTATTTCCGGAGCGTCTGGACGACATATCCTTTAAGCACAAAGCTGAGGTATTCCCGTCGTCATACACCAATTTTTGCTGGTAATAGTCTAACACAGGTGCTGCTATATACCAGCTGGTGTCCACTAAAGTGCCTTTCTATGGGGATGCCTGCATCAACCGCCTCTGTGTGCCACTGTTTGTTGCTAGCTCTGTTTGCATGCAGCTGACACTTGTACTGTGTCTTTTAACCATGCTGGGACGCCCGCACATGCGCAGAAGCGCCGCGGCGCGCATCGAGCGTCATCCACCCGCCCCGCCCCTTTTTTTTCATAGGAGGCGCGTGCACGCGCCCGCGCGCGCGCCCGTGCGCCAATGGCGCCCTTTTCGAAAACCAACAGAGGACTAGGAGCCAGGGCCCTTTTTGCCGGAGGGCCTGTGCGGTGGATGAACGCAGCAACAGGGCAGAGGAAGTGGATTCCCTCAGAGAAACTTACCAGCTGCCTGGATCTTTTGAGTTGAGAAAACCAAAGATCCACATTTACAAGAAAAATGGACTACAGCGGCCTCTAGTGGTTTAACACAGGTACCGCGGTCCCTGTTTTTTTTTTTTTTCTTGACTACTATTAAAATTTTACATTTTCAGTAGTTATAGGCAAACACAGATATTTAGCGGGAATACCGTTAGGTAACAGACAGAAAGACAAATTAGGCTTGGGGGTCCCCCAATAGAACCAAGTTCCTGAGGGCCCCCACTTACCTGATCCCCGCCGCAGGACTTTGTTTGGTCCACAAAAGTCCAAACTTCACCTATCACGGCAGGCATTGTAATTAAACCTTCAGGGACCGGGTTCCCAAGGATTCCACTCCCCTGGACCTGTATAGCACCCTGCACAGACAGCGTCTTGGTCGTGGGTATGACCAGAGCTCTGGATCCCAGGGTCCAGCCCTCCTAAGAGAAGCATTACAGGCAAAACCTTGCTCTTCTGCTGCAAGGCCCGGGTACCGACCGTTTAGCTATGAAGCTTTTTTGGTGGGATCCGGAACAGCTTACTAAGGCCCAAAAGAACCTGTACGCAAGCCCAGTGAAAACACATGTTACTCTTTGGCCAACACCTTAGACACTGGCAAAAAACTGAGGTGCTCCCGGGTGGGAGGGGCTTATATAGGGGAGGGTACTTCCGGTTTGGAATTGGCCAGTGCCAACACCTGAAGGTAAACTATATAACCCATTAGTAATGACTAAGTCGCTCTGTGTCCCGTGATGTACGAAAAAGAAAACTGAGGTCTGCTGACTGCAGTGGGAGGGTTATGCCCGGAGGGACCGCCCCCTGGGCGGGGCTGTTCAGCTCTGGCTGTTTAGAATGTATGTATAACATCTCATATTCTGCCTAGGTCTTCTCCTGCAAGCAGGGACATAACCCACGTGTAAAGGTGTATAAGACACGCTGTGTCAGTCCATGGATGACAAGAGAAAATAGAATTGAATGCGTCCAGGTGCGATGTGGCGCAGCTATCTGCACATAACTGCAGGTAATCGCAGTGCACTGTGTCAGCTGCGGATAGCAGCGTGAACAAAAGAAAAAAACAACAGGAAGCACATCAAAATAAAAATGGTTGCTATGGGGATGACAATAATGGCCAACTGCAGCTAAACGCAGCCGCATGTAAACGCACGTAAACGCAGCTGATCGCAGTGTACAAATGCAGCTGATCGCTGTGCCTGGGGTCTTGAATTTCAAAGAAAGAAACATGCTTTTAACTGCGGCAGAACAACCGCCCGTGTGAAAGGGGCCTTAAACCTTCATTTTTTTGTAGGCACTTTCAGCAGCTGATTTGTCAACTTACTGAGTATTCAGCTTCTTCATATTTTCTGTTCAAATTTGTTTATTGAATTTTATCAAATTACAGAGAAATAACAAAAAAATAAAAAAATAAAGCAACAATCACAGTAATCACTACAATAGGTTCAAAATGAGCATATGAAATCATATATATATCATGGATCAAGAGACAATTGCTTCACTCAATAATCAGAGTGAGTTACTTCACTTAGTCTAAATAAAGTGTAGACTCAGAATGAGAATTACAATTGAAGCCTTAAAGGTAAACACCTAAGGAGGATAAAGAAATGTATTAAAGCCTCAAAAGGTATGAGACAGAACGATCGCTACAATATAACTCTTAAAAATCAAGTATCTGTGCCTAAAAAAATTGAGAGGAACACATGTAGGTATACTTGTTGAACCTATATATATGAAGAAAAAAAAAAAAAAAACATATAAACAAGTTGAGAAAAAGAGAAGGGGAACAGCAGGAAGAAGAGAAGGAGAAGAGGAAGTGACAGGAAGAATCCCCGGGGATAAATACATCAATAGCCATTTGCTTATAGATAGTTACTGCAAGAGAGTGTAAAACATCAAGGCATCAACAAGGTGTCATCAAAGTTTGGTGGCAAAAACTGAGTTATCCATGGTTGCCAAATATCTTTAAAGGAATTAATTTTATCTTGAATTATGGCTTCCATTTTGGCATGGACCATAGCTTGGTTAATTCTATGCTTGGTTTAATTTAATACCAAATTGTCAGTTCTCCAGGCTTTAGCTATGGTCTGTTTCGCGGCTGTTGTGATCTGCAATAAAATATTAAATTGTTTACAGGTGAGTATTGCCGGTTTGAGATTTAGGAGTGCTATTGAAGGTACGAGAAATATATCACTCCAGAACTTTTGAACTACCGGACAATCCCACCAAGTGTGTAGATAGGAGCCAAGATCAGCACAGCCTCGAAAACATAATGAGGAGTAATTGGGGGCAAATTGTGCAACTCTGGAAGGGACCAAATACCAGCGGGTGAGTACTTTGTAATTCGTTTCCAAAGCTGTTATGTTTTGTGAGGAAGATTTTGTATTATTCCAGATTGCAGCCCAATCAGATATTTCAAGAGTAAGATTGAGATCTGCCTCCCATTTAGACACATAAGAAGGAGGGACAGAAACAGGTTTAGTGATGGGTTGAGCATAGAGGTTAGAGATCAGTCCATTTGCATGGGGATCATTTTTACATTTGGTTTTGAAGTGTGATAATTTATCAAGTTTGTCTCTGCTTTGGATACAGGGTGTAAAAAAGTTTTTAATCTGCAGATATCTAAAAAGCTCAGAGTTTGGAAGACCATGTTTTTCACATAAATCTGGGAACGGTATAAAGGTAGTCTGGGACGTCAGGTCATGAAGATGGATTCATTTAGAGTTAGTCCAGGCTTTAAAAGATTTGGGGAATTTCCAGGCAGGATAAAAAAGGGGATTTTTAATAAATGATAAAAGTGGAGTGTGAGGAGGTTGTAACTCATTTGTTATTTTAAATCTGTTCCAAATAGTTAATGAGTTTTTGGTAACTGGGTTAGTGATTCTTTTATGATCAGAAGGTCTCAGCCATAAAAGATTGGAGATAGAATAAGGATCGCAATCTATTGATTCTAGAGTTACCCAAAGAGGAATTTCCGAGGTTGCATGGTATTTGGTTAATTGTGCTAGTTGGGCCGCGTAGTAGTAGGTAGATAAATTAGGAAATCCCAGACCACCTTTACATTTAGGGAGGTAAAGAGTATGCTTAGGTAAACGGAGTTTAGATGTACCCCAAACATATTTTGTTATTCTACTTTGTAGTATTCTTAAGAAGTATGCCAGTAGAGAGATGGGTAAAACTCAAAAAGTACAGAATTTTGGGAAGTATAGACATTTTAATAATATTAATTTTACCTATCCACGATATAGGAAGAGAAGACCAATGTGTTAACAAAGAGGTGATATGGCATAATATAGGTGGGTAATTGGCTGAGAAGAGTCCTGTAATATGAGACATGAGGTTGATTCCCAGGTAGCGTAGACGCGTAGTGGACCAGGAAAAGGGAAGGGATACCTGTGCTTGTTGTAATTCTGAGGAAGATAAGGAGATATTGAGTGCTGAGGATTTTTGCAGATTGACATGTAAACCTGAAATACGGGCAAACTTCTGTATTAAGTTAGGAGCAGAGATATGGGGAGAGGACATAAAAAGTAAAATGTTGTCAGCAAATAAACAAATTTTATGCTGATGTCCAGCTATCTCAAGGCCTTTAATAGAGGGATCAGAACGGTTAGATTGAACTCAGGGTTCAATGAGAAGGGCAAATAGAATTGGGGAAAGAGGACAACCTTGACGGGTTCCTCGAAGGATGTTAAATAGGTTGGATTTATAACCTGCATATTTCACATAGGCTTTGGGGTGGTTATACAGTGACAAGATCCAACTAAGGAAGTGGGGGCCAAATCCCCAGCATTGTAGGTCAAATTGGAGGTAGGGCCATGATACAGTATCAAAAGCCTTTTTAATACCTAAGGATAACAGGCAAAGAGGTATCCGTCTTTTTGGGCAATATGGGTTAGTAAGGCCACTCTACGTACCGCATCTCCAGATTGGCATTTTGGGATAAAGCCTACTTGGTCCTTGTGGATTAAAGATCCTATTATATTATTTAAACGTGTTGCCAAAACTTTCGCTAAAAGCTTTATGTCCAAATTAAGTAGAGAGATGGGTCTGTAATTGGAGGGAGCTGATTCATCTGAATTTGGTTTAGAGATCATGGAAATAACAGCAGTTAGTCACCATGTTGGTACTTTTCATAACTTTAATGCAAAAAATATACGTTTTATGGCTTTGGAACATATTCCGCCTCATGCCAGAGGAGGAAGTGTTGATAAAACTTTGCTACAATTAGAGGCTCGCTGGATTTACAATCTAGAGGCAACTGTTTTCCCTGGCTTTAACGAGAATCTTAGTTTCAGACCTTTCTTATGACTGGCTGATCTGCTTTGATCTGTAATGACTTAGGTTGTCCACATACCCCCTTCTCCCTGCTCTAGGAGTCCTCTGTTTCCTTTTTTCACCTCCCTCCCCCCTTTTTTCTATAAGTTTATAAGTAAATTAATTTAGTTTAATAAAATTAAATCGCTGTTATTGCTTAATATTAAATTTATTTTCTATTAACTATCATTCATTTAGCTATGTTCTATATAAGTATGTCTTTCCTAAATTGTCTGTTATGTTGAAGATTTATGTTTAATACTTAAATATGTGCAATGTACATTATGTGAAATATGTAATTTCTCCCTGGAAGTTGGCGGGTACGGCTTTTTTTGGTTGGTTAACTGTACCCGCCATCATTGACAAAAGAGCGACTTCACCTTTGGTCTCTGAGGGTCTGCAATGAGAACATGTACAGGGTGTCTGATTGTGACGGAATCTCTGGGCTTTCTACAGCCCTCATATGGACGCCCAGGGCATATCCAGCAAATCTGGGTCTGCCCAACTTACACGTTTTTGCAATTTTTGCTTTCCCATTATCCCCGATTTTGGTTTTACTATTCTTACTAAGCCTTACCATACTATGATATATTACAACATGATCCCGCTCCGTCTCATTGGAGACTATGTTTCCAATGACGTTGGTGCGTGAGACCAAGTCCCCTCCCATGGGCGCTAGGTATTCTGGGTCTTGTAGTTTTGGTACAGCTTCGGGACTCTGGGCGCATGCGCACTAACGTTGTCACGTTATCACGACATCAGACGCCGGCAGAGTTGGTGATCGCTTAAAAGCCGGCATTATCAGGCTGCACACCAACCAGAGCGGTTCGATGAGGCGGCCTGATATTTATCCACAGTTCTGTTTCAAGGTAACCACTTGTTGCTTATCTGAGAATCTGACACATTGTCTCCTGTATATTATCAGTTCTTCTACTTTTTGGGCTTTGAAAACTTTTATCATTGTTATTCCATTAGATGTCCTTTTGTCATACTCTCAGACTAAAAGCATTGTTATGCTGTATGTCTAATGATACACAAGATAATGTAATACTTCATTCAACACTAACAGCTCGGTTTGGGCCATTGGCTCTTCAGTTTGTTTTTGTCTGATATGGTGTGTGGTCATTCCCCTATTATTCTATCCATACTAAATTTAAATATTATGAGAAAAAAATATAAGAACCGTATAATGCTAACTCCACATTTATGACAATATCTAATGTTGGACTATTTTTATTATTATATACTTATTGTTTTAACTCAAGACGTCCCCTTGTGGATAACTGATTAACATACAATATATTTGACTTATAGAATAATTTCATCTTTTGGAACTTTCTCTTCACTGGACTAAAGTTCTCTGAAGGTTCATGTCCTATGAACGCATCTTATTCGGATATTTTGTATCCAGTGGATCTAACATCAATCAGGCACCATCTCATTCGTTCTAATTTTTTCCTTCCTTTTTTTTCTTCTCAATTTTGATTTTAACGTGAGTATAACCTGAATAGTTAATTTAATAATGACTTAATCTGCCCCATAATTGATTGGGCTAACGGGACCATTAACCCCACTTAGATCAAAATCAATTGACCACTATATATATAATTTTTAATTGCTTTCACATATCAATTACATTCACTTAAATTAATTCAACACTAACGGGGTCTTTTCTCCAATTTAATTTAATTTATTTATCTATTTATATATATATTTCTTTGATCTATTTTGGCTATGTCTCTTAAGCGGTCACTGTGAGGGTTTGTATGCTCGGAGCTCCGTTTACGTCTCACACCGAGGAGGAGACTTCTCTCCTTCCTCCACCAGCGTGCAGAGGTTTCTCTTGCCTTTACCCCCATTTATTTCATCTAGGGTTCTAATGGTGGCAAGTCGTTATTATTTTTGCCAACTGTGGACCTGTTTACAGATCGATCTTCTAAATTTTACATAAACCAGCTTACAATATGCTAATATGAATTTTTCTATTGTCTATTTTAACAGCTATGTTCGATGTACTCACACATTTGAGACATACTTCCCCTGACGAAGCCCCGATGGGCAAAACATGTTGGGACTACGTATGATCTCTTCGGTTTAACATCTAATTAACCACCATATTAGCTTTGCCCTATTTTTGAAATTTTGTGAATACGCTTATATATACATATGTAATTTTACTCAATATTTTGTATTACTTGTTCAATAAATGGATAAATCCCCTTTTTTTTTAATGAATTGAGTCTTCCACTGTTGTCTAAATATTAACGCTAGCACCGCTATAGTCCCGTTTACTTCTTTTTCTACATTTTGTCAATAGCTGTCAGTGTTTCAGGTCAGAAGGAATGCCCAGAAAGTATAGAATTGAAGGCTTCGGTCAATAGTGGGGTTAATATATGTGCAAATTTCTTATAATACATGGCTGGAAAAGCTGTCTGGGCCTGGACGTTTATTTAGCTTAAGAGATTTTATTGCCATGTTAATTTCATCAGTGGTTATAGGGCTTTCAAGGCTATCCCGGTTGACCAAGGGAATAGATGGAAGTGTGATGTGGGAAAAAAAGGAATCTGCAGAGGCCTGATTTAGGGGTTCTTCTTTATTGTATAATGTGGATAGATGTTTTTGGAAAGTGTGAAGAATTTTTACTGGGTTACTGGTGTAGGTGTCGTGGGACAATTTTAGACGTATTGGTTTGGAGTAGTGTATTGATTTTTTAAGGGCCCGGGCAAGGAGTGTCGTAGGTTTATTGGCTTTAAGATAGAATGAATGCCTATATTTACTTAGCGTTTTAACAGCAGAGTTTGAGAGAAAAAGGTCAAGGTCTAGACGTGCTCTATCCAGGTGAGATTTCGTAGTAGGATTAGGGTTTGCCTGAAAGAGTGCATGGGTTGAATTAAATTCTGCCTCTAGTTTATATTGGAGCAGCCGTTTTTCCTTTTTGAGGTATGAGGCTTTTTGAATACATGCTCCACGGAGCACTGATTTATGAGCCTCCCACAATGTCAGAGGAGAGATATCAGAGGTTTTATTAAAAGAAATGTAATCTTTTAAGGCTGTCTTTAAATCTGCACAGTGGGATGGGTGGGATTGCATGAAGTTATTTATCTGCCAAGTGGGGTCTTGTGCTTTTGGAATTGCAGAGGTGAATGAGGTTAACACTGCACTATGATCGGTCCATGTGAAGGGTATAATGGAGGAAGAGAGAAGTTCAGGGGCCATAGGTATATTTATAAGTATGTGGTCTATTCGGGAGAGTGAATTGTGAGGATGTGAGTAGAAAGTAAATTGTCGCTTAGCTGGGTTTGCTTCTCGCCAGGTATCTAATAAGTGATGTTGCTGGAGTAATTGTTGAAATGTGTTTTTACGGGAGATAGGTGTGCTAGGAATAGGGGATTTGTCTAAAAATGGATAAAGGACTTGATTCGAATCTCCACAAATTTGTAGCGTGCCAGTTTTATGAGTTTCAACTACCTGTAACAAGTGAGAGAGGACGGATGAAGGGGTTTTATTTGGGGCGTAGTATGACACCACAGTAACTGGAGAGTCAGTTATATGCCCAGTAAGTATGAGATACCGCCCTTTAGGATCTTTGATCTCTGTCTGAAGTGAGAAGGGAGTTGTGCGATGAAAAGCTATCAGTACACCACGCTGCTTTGTGTCAGCCGAAGCTGTAAAAACCTGAGGGTACAAAAAACCAAAATATTTAGGAGCGGAATTTTTAGTAAAGTGGGTCTCTTGGAGACAAATTACATGTGCCTTTGTTGAAGCTAGTGAGCGAGCTTCTTCATATTTTAATTCCTGATTATTTTCCAGTTTGTCATGGCTGCTGCCCCAGGTTTCCTGCTTCAGGGTCACTCCTCCTTCTTGCAGCATCCTATGGAGCGACAGTTCCTCCCTATACTGTGTACATCAATACACACACACACAGCCCAGTAGCCTAGAATGGCAAGGCACCCCCTTCTCCAAGCTAAGAAACTGGCTGTCCACTGTTAACTCTGTCCTGTGAAAACTGGAAGTTTAGGGAAGCATAATTTAGAGAGCAGTGGCCAGCAGCATTTAAATCGTAAAATGCAGGTGCTGGGGTAATTTTAACAATAGTTTATTGGGGAATATTTATTTTATTGTGCTCAATGTGTTAAGCTGCACAAAAAAACAACCTTGGACCAAGTCAAAATAATTTTTCAAACACCAGCATTTTTTAATTAATCTGCGTTGTTTTACCTTCAGAAATTGATCACTGTATAAATACTGTCAAGTTTAAAATGATGATGATGAGTATGTACTACAAAATATGTTTAATAAAAATAAATAAAAAAATAAAAATGATGATGTAATTCCAAAGCAGGCAACAGTACCCTGACAATCATAGATGAACTCAAACACTGCTTAGCCTTGCATTCAGTCCAGCGAGTTTTCTAATTTTACTGACACAGGAAGAAAATCCAGCCCAGTACAGGAAATCTCCCCAAGCTAAATCCACCAAAGAGATTAGGTGGGCTTGTTTTCTGCTTTAAAATCTCACAAAATCTCTTTGATGCTTCAATTAACAAAGGATCAACCGAGACTCAGGCACAATTAGATGCACTAAGTGAGCAGTTCTAAAATTGGATTAATACTTGGATAATGTTTCAAGCTTAGAAAGTAGTAGAGACCCAGATACCCAGATGTCTTAACCCTAGTCGCCTCTGGTGAACCTTGGATAACCTCAAAAGGAACATTAATTTTATTTAAATATAACTAATGTCCAAAAAAGTGGGGAACTTCAATGAGGAGTCCAAATTAAGTATGTTTAGAGGAGGGAGGTCTGTAGGACCAGAATGCACAAAGCACCAACTTAATAAAGTAAAACATTTTTTTTTTATTACATAGAATTTTTTTTTGTTGTTACCTAAAATATGTTACTAAACCCAAGACCCTGCATTTACTATATCTTGTCTCCACAGCAGACATAACATGTAAATGCAGCTATTTTAGTAGCAGTATATAGCAGTCTTGAGACCTCAATCAGTGTCCGGTCGAGAACTGGATAACGTTGTAGGAGGGGATTTAATTGTCCTCTGACAGTCCTATGAGGCTGCCTGACCCCTGACCCTCTTGTCTGGACAGTGCTAATGTGTAGATCACCTGCACTCCCCCCCCCAAAAAAAAACAACAACAACTCTCTAGTCTAGCAATACACACCAAACTGAGCATGTGCAGAGTTGCCCCCAAGGCTCTGTACTATCAAGAGATGGATTGGGGGCAGTGGAAGGGGAGGATCAGAGAAGACAAGCTCGAACAGCCTTTTTACACAATGCAGAGAATTGTCCCTTTAGGTTCCACAGTGAGTATAACAAGCATGATTTACTGCATATACAGACTGATTTTACTGGATTGGGTTTAGTAACACTTTAAATATGTTTACTCTTTCTCCAGAACTGTTCATTGTGCATACATGCTGTGCTTTCTATCCAAACAGTACAGCAGTGACTGTACTTTTTGGAGCATGCACAGCTAGCCAAAACTTTAGTTACTGTTATTTATAAACGTGGTCCCACCAGCCAGACCCCATATGTCACAATACTGATGTAGTGGCCAGCGGGAGGAACCATGGCATCCAGCCAGGGATCAAGTATCCAACTTACCCAGAAGTGTAAGAAAGGAAAGTATACGCTAACTGCCAGAAAGGCAAGAATAAAACAGGCTCTTTTAAAAGATGACTGTTTTTTTATCATAGGGATGGGGTTGAGTTAAGCCAACGATGTAGAGTGCAAAGCAACAAAAAAAAAATTAATTAAAAGGAAACTGCATTTACTATGCTGATTTAATTTTAAGCCCAATGTGTCCATTTATACCATGATTAATATATGCCTCTTGCCATCAGAGTCAATGGAACATGTTATAAGTATCTACAACATGGCATATCATTAGTAGCGCACACTGCATGTGCACAGATTACTGAAGCTAAAAGAAGCAATTGAAAAATAAAAAAATTGTTGTTCACAAAGACTTCAGCACAGAGATTTAGAAACAAAGAGGACAACAGAGGGGGCAATGGCATAGTGGGCACCTGTCAATCCCAATAATACAACAGTGCCACATGCAAAAAGATTTTAAATGGACAATCGCAGAAGTTGAACCACAGTTCATGGACTCAGTAGGCATAACCACACCAGAAAAGATAAAATAAAATACAAAACTTTATTAATGCACATGCAAAGTTAAAAACAAAGTACCATTGTGCACCATATATCATTTAGAGTTGGTGGACCCAACTGTAGAATGTATTACACTGAAATATATGAATTACAGACTAAGAGTCAAGGATGACATGGGGCTCCACCACCATTTCATATACAGCTCAACGTGTCTCGCAAGTTTTGCTTCTTCAGGAGCTAGGTGCCAACATAAGAATACAATAACGTAGAACGGAGACCATCCCTGGCATAGCATGCCACACAAGGGATCAAAGTCCTAGGGTCATGAATGACTGCACCATAGGGTATAGATGGAGGCAGGGAAAGGTGTGGCCAAACCACCCTCAATATATACACACTGATGCCCAAAACGAGGGAACCACCAAAAATACAATAACAAATTGGCCAAAAAAAGGGCCCAAATGGGGAAGCCTAGAAACCATATCTGTCCTGCAAGGGGTTTCCCAACGACTCCACTCCCCCACTGACTTCTAAAGTACATTAATAACATTTTGTATTTTATTTTATCCTATCTGGTGTGGTTGTGCCTACAAAGTCCATGAACTGCCGTTCAACTTCTGTGATTATCCTCAACATTGTTGCTGTCCAGTCACAAGCAGAGGCACATTCAGGATAACCTAGGCTCAAAGGAAGTGGGTTGAATGATGCTGGTCATCAGACTGAGGATATCTAGTGGCAGAAAAAAAAAGCACTGTAGAAGAAATCTCTGGATTAAAGTAGTGCAGCAAAAGCCAATCTTGTGTTTTTATAAATTGAACGGGCTATTCATTTTTATCTTGTTATTTTTGCCTGAAGTCATGCTTTAAAACAGTTGTCACTGTTACACAGGGGTCCCTATTTACCAATTTTCTGGTGTAGACTAACATTTTGGATATCCCCTCACTTTCGCGTACAATGGTAATTAGGGCAAACCCACAGAGTAATCTATGTACACAGAACAAAAACAGCAACAACTTGACAGGGGTTCTAATCCATTCCTACTCTATACAGTACATAACTAATAAAAAGGTTTTGTCTATATAAACACTTTAAAAGTTTGGCATTCCGATAAAAAAAAACAAAAAAAAAAACAACCAACAGCATGGAATACCCCACGTTATTTGCACAGATACAACACAGGCCTTTTTTTTTAAACATTTTAATTACTTGCAGAGACAACACCAGCGATGTTCGAAGACTCCATTCACACAGGGGCAACACGACTTCCAGCGCGACTTTGGGAGGCAACTTGGACACAACATGAGTATGAATCACAGCGCGACTCCAGGCAACTTAGAAGGCAACTTCAAGTTGCATCCAGGACAGGAGTCTTTCCAGTGGCCAATCAAACAAGAATCAGCTCTGTGGGAGGGAGGGAGGGGTTTGCCTGAGAAATGTATGTTCTCTTCCTGTATTGTTGCTTCTGTTAAGACAGTGATCCGACTTCTGAGGCGACTTCCATTGAAATCAATGGGTACAAGTTGCCTAGAAGTCGGATTGAAGTAGTACAGGAACCTTTTCTGAAGTCAGAGCGACTGCAGTAGTGTGCATTAAGACGGCTCCATTCACTTACATTGATTTTCTCATGCATCACGACTTGAGGTGACTAGGGGCGACTTGAAGTCGGATCCAAAGTCGTCCCTGTGTGAATGGGCTCTAACTAGTGCAGTTTTATTCTTAAGAAAAGAAAAACAAAACCCAAGAAAATTTCTACCTAAAGGTTCTTGTACACAGGCAGATGAGCCCGTTCAATGAAAATGCTGTTTTATTCCTACACCTTGGCAGCCCAGGTTAAGTGTACAGCCTCTCATAGACATGAATGGCTATGCTCTGCTGTGCTCAGGTATATGGTGGTGCTATTGTAAACACAAGTACAGGGTACGAGCACATGGTAATAACATGGTGTGGGTGGATTTCTGCCAGTCACCAGCTGTGCGACTCCCATCCTGCACCATTAAAGCATTTTATACAGTACAGTGCTTCTGCTTGTGCTGTGTAATTTGGCCCCCTGCAACACTCGAATTACCTGGCTAATCCTGCCAGTTTCTGCCCTCCCCTTTGTAAACTGACCACGGTGTATCATGGCTGCTGAGCCCCGACATTGTTTTCAGTTTACATGCTTCTGTCATCCGCAGCTCTCCTGTCCTCCTCTCCCTCTCTGCCCCTGTGTCAGTGCCCGCCCCCCTCCGCTCCTGCTGCTCACATAACTGTTTAAAATGTATATAATCCTGCTGGTTCCCGAATAACAGGTGCTACTGTCTCTGTGTCTAACTAAAAAAATGCCTCTTTTGGGGGGGCGTGGTCTGGACATGGCTGAGTAAAGTCGCACACTAGAGGAGCTCCCGGTCCGGCCCGGCCTTTATCAGCCTTTACACCAGAAATATCTACCGGTACTCCACGGCATGTACTCCGCTGGGAAGCGGAGAGGGAAGCCTAAGAGAACAACCCCTCCAAAGACGCAATCGAGCGGTGAAATACTCAGTTTTTTGCAGACGAACTACGGAGCCTCACCAGGTACCAAGGTGGCGGACACCACGAGGCAAGGCCCTCTCGGTGCACAGCGTCCGCGGGACTCCCCTCCCGCACCGTCCCCCTCCTTAGCCCCAGAAATGGACTTTGACACCCCAGCGGTCTTCTCCTCAGGACCCCAGGAGCTGCTACACCCGTACCATGCCCCGCTTACCTTGAGAGCCGACGCCGAACTACGGGCACTACTCCAGGCTTTACCCACGAGATCTGACTTCGAGGCGCTGGCTAGCAGGCTGGAGGCAGCTCACCGCGAGGAGATCTCTACGGTGAGAGAGGAGGTGAAGTCGCTGTCTGAGCGGATGGGAGCGGGTGAATCATCTGTGGATGCTCTGGAGAGGCGCATGGCGGCGGTGGAGGCGATGCAATCAACCCAGGCAGCTGTGGTCCTCACACAACAACTTCAGTTAGAGGAAATGGAGGACCGCAGCAGAAGGAACAACCTGCGACTGAGAGGGATGCCGGAGGCCACGGAGGCAGAGGATTTAGCAGCATCTGTGTTGGCGATATTCCGAGACATGTTGGGGGTAGATTTCCCAGCCAACTTGTCGTTTGACAGGATCCACAGAGCGCTGGGTCCCCGCTCGACAGACCCGGACAGACCGCGGGACATCATCTGCCGCATCCATCAGTATGCGCACAAAGAGATGGTGCTCCGGAAGGCTTGGGAGAAAGGGGAAGTAGATTTTGATGGTGCTTCCTTACGAATCCTCCCAGACCTCTCCAGGGCTACTTTGCAGAGACGAGCCATACTAAAACCTGTACTGGAAGTGGCCCGCCAATCGGGAGTCACCTACAGGTGGGGATTCCCCATATCGGTGACGTTCAAGAAGTCCCAACAGATGTTTACCCTGCGCACCCCCTCGGATCTACCTGACCTCTTTACCTTCCTGGAAGCTGACCCCGTCGTTGTACCAGACTGGCTACAGCTGCTGCAGCGCTCGGCCCCCCGCTCTGGATTTCCGGGACGACGGAGAGGCCGATCACCCAGGCCACAGAGGGATCGGCGCCGAGTGCGCTACGCTTCCGCGGAGGAATCAAGGGAGGCCTGACAGCGGCAGGCAATGAGGTGAGCCATCGGATGTCGATTTGATACCGCTCCCCCAGTTTTGAAGTTTTTTTTTGTTTTGTCCCTCTCTCCCCCATTTGACCCCCCCCCTCGAGGGGTTCACTTTCTTATGTTATTTCTCCCTCCCCGGGTTGCCTCCTCCATCCCTTGGGTGTCTAAGCCACGATCGCCCCCAATCTCACTACTATGCCATGGCTCATAGCACCTTGCAGCCCCGGAACAGGCTACTGGACTTTCTGGACTCGTGTTGGTGGGGGGACGCCGGCACCCAGTTCCCTGCGTTTTTTTCTTTCCTGCTGTGTCCCCCCCCCCCTCCACCCTACCCCCTGCAGGAACGTTGAAACATGCTGGAGGGTGGCTGGGGGGCTGCTTGGGGCCCTCCTTGAGAGGCCACAACGCATGACCGTATGCCGTCGGCGGACAGTACATGCCAAGAAGAAGGGTAACGAGACTCTAGGTTACTCAGTTGAGATTTCTGTTGTAATTTTCTGTATACGATTGATTGACATGTCTGTGTTTTTTCTGTGTTATGTGTCTCACCAGTATGGCAGCTGATGGACAGCGCTTCACACAAGGAGACTCTCGGAGGGTGTTATCCTTAAGGGGAGGGGGTGGGTGTGAGTCCCTGCGGTCTCTCTCGACCGGGGGGATACGACAGGAGTGGGAGGCCCAGGGTTTGACCCAAGGGGTCGGCCGTTGACGTCCGGCGTGGGGGCTCTGGTGGGAGGCTTGGCATTGAGGGGAGGGTTGCCTTCCATGACTACGATGGCTCACTGTTCTGTTATGTTATGCACTTTTGATTAGACGTATGTTTTTTGTTCTCTTTCTCCCTTTTTCCTGGAGTTACACGGTTAATTTGTGTCAGCGGGCTGGGGGGGGCCGGGCTGGGCTGGGGTGGTTTCCCTCGGTCCTTTCTAACCTCCTCCCCATTAGGCCGAAGCATCACCCCTGGTGTGAACCGGGGCATGCTTTTTTTTTTCCTGCGAACGGAATTCGTTCACATCTCTTAGTAAGCTGGACGGTTAATACTGTCCGTTCTATATAGTCTTGGTATTTTAGGATAAGTGCGTGTGTGTGTGTGGAGGTGTATATATCTGCATATTGCATACGGTTTTTTTTTTTTTTGTTTGTTTTGTTTTTTTTTGCTCTGTTTTGCCGTTTTCTCTCTCTATTGCCTCTTCTCTTTTTCTTCATTCTATTTTCTCTGACTCTATCCTCTTCTCTGTTTTTTCTCTCCCCTCCCCCTTTAATCTTTTTTTTTTTTTTCTCCTTCCTCTCTTCTTTTCTCTCAGTCTACGACCCCCCCCCCCCTCTGTCTCCCTTCCTTTTGGTCCTCTACTTTTGACCCGGGGATGATGGACTCCCTTCTCTTGTTCTCGCTAAATGCAAAGGGACTAAATGTGCCAGAGAAGCGTCGCATGCTCCTGAACGATCTTAAAAAAGCTAAGGCTGACGTGGCATTCATCCAGGAGACTCATTTCAGGACTGGGGAGCCTCCGTGTCTTGGAAACCGCTTTTTCCCCTCGGTATACCATGCCACTAACAAGACAGCAAAGACCAAGGGAGTGTCCATACTCATATCTGGAGCAGTGCCATGGACGTGTGGCGATACCCTGGTGGATACCGGGGGTCGCTACTTGTTCATGAAGGGTAGGATAGGGGAGACAGAGGTGACACTGGCCACTATTTATGCGCCCAACGACCATCAAGACACCTTCCTTCATGACACTCTAGACCGGCTGATGGAGTTCAAAGCGGGACAGCTGATTGTGGGAGGTGACTTTAACGTTCCTCTGTCCCCCGCGGTCAACACCTCAGCGGGTCGATCCTCGGTACACTCAGGGATACTTAAACGCATTGGCCGGGACTTGCTCGACACTCAGCTGATTGACGTGTGGAGGCTACATCACTCTGGAGAAAGGGATTACACCTTCTACTCGTCGCCTCATAAAGTGTACTCGAGGATTGACTACTTTTTTATCCCCCACGGCCAGTTAGAGGCGGTACACGACCCGACGATCGGCAACATCACATGGTCGGACCACGCACCCATTACTTTGCGCTATGATCTATCAGCAGCCTCGGCGACCAGAACTAGGTTCTGGCGCCTGAACGAAAGTTTGCTGCAGACGCCGGAAGTCATGGCAGAGGTCACAAGTGAATTGCGCCATTATTTTAGAACTAACAACACAGACAACTGCGACCCGGGTATTTTGTGGGAGGCACATAAATCCGTTATCAGGGGCATACTGATTAAACACGGGGCACGCATTAAAAGAGAACGGGAACGTCAACTGCTGCAGCTTCTGGATAGGATTTGCGTGGTGGAATCTAAGCACAAGCGAACACCGGCGCCCCCTCTGGAGGCTGAACTGCTTTCCCTTAGGAGACAAACGGTGGACTTGCTCCACTATAGAGCTAAAGCAGCGTTACAATACTGCCGAAAGCTCGCATACGAATCGGGAAATAAATGTGGGAAGCTCCTCGCTAGAGCGGTCAGGAGTCAAAGACTTAAAACATTTATACCCCACATAATGTCTCCCTCGGGACAAAGGAAAACCATGCCGACACACATAGCGCAGGAGTTTAGGAATTTCTACTCTTCTCTTTATAACCTCTCGCCTAGGACCCCTACGGACGTGACGATAGAAGACTATATAGCCACCTCACAACTGCCTCAACTCCCTACGACGACGGGAACGGTCTTAGACGACCCCATTAATGTTGAAGAACTGAAACGGGCGTTGGGAGGGACGAAACCCGGCAGGGCACCGGGTCCCGACGGGTTCACCTTGCAGTATTACGAATCCCTCCTCCCGCTGTTGGGGCCTTACATGGTGAGGATGTTCAACGCCCTTGGGGAGGGGGGCTCCTTCCCTAGAGATACTATACGAGCACGTCTCCCTTATTCTTAAAGACGGTAAAGACCCAACCGCGTGCGGCAGTTACAGGCCCATCTCCCTATTAAATACTGACCTCAAGCTTTTCACTAAAATCCTAGCCAACAGATTGACCCAATTTATGCCGGATATTATTCACTTGGACCAAGTGGGCTTCATCCCGGCCCGTGAGGCTAGGGATAATACCATCAAAGTGCTCAACTTGGTCCACATAGCGGCCACGTCAAAGGCACCATGCGTCTTCCTCAGCACAGATGCTGAGAAGGCGTTTGACCGAGTCAATTGGACCTTTATGTTCTCTGTCCTTAAACAGATTGGCTTGGGGCCTAAAATGCTCAATTGGATTTCCAGTATTTACTCCATGCCCACGGCCCAGGTCAAAGCCAACGGTATCCTGTCAGAAACTTTCCCTATCACGAACGGAACTAGACAGGGGTGCCCGCTCTCACCCCTGCTCTTCGCGTTGACATTAGAACCACTCCTGTGCACGGTACGTGCGAACCCCGACATTGCAGGGGTCAACGTGAACGGGACGCAATTCAAAATCTCGGCGTATGCTGATGATTTACTGTTCTCCTTGACTAACCCGGTAGTGTCCATTCCGAACCTGCTCCGGGAGTTCGATAGATATGGAAACCTCTCCAATCTCAAGATTAATTTTGACAAATCAATGGCAATGGGGGTTAACGTTCCTCTCGATAGGCTGAACGCACTGAAATCCCAGTTTAGATTTAAATGGTCGGACGGATCTCTGACGTACCTAGGTACTCAGATCCTGGGCGATTTGCAGCGCACCTTCGACCTTAACTTTCTACCTTTATTGACCAAGGCCCGGCTGCTGCTACAGGAGTGGACCAGGGGATTGCACTCCTGGTTCGGGAGGTGTAACCTTATTAAGATGTCCATCCTACCCAAGTTCTTGTACTTGTTCCAGGCTCTCCCAATCAGGATTGCACCCCTGTACTTTAAACAGGTTAATTCCCTCTTCATTAACTTTATATGGGCCAACTCCAAACCCAGGCTACGTAGACGCCTTCTGACACTACCAAAACACTTGGGAGGGCTGGCCCTGCCAGATCTACGTAATTATTACGGGGCAGTGCATCTGGGCAGAATCATAGACTGGAACCGACACAGGAAATCTAAACTCTGGGTTCAACTGGAACAAGCCCAAACAATGATACCACTGAGGGGCACCACCTGGTGCTTTGACCGACTGCCCCCAGCCTTGACTTCCCATCCTGTTATTGGCACCACTCTTCGTGTAGGGGCGACAAATTTACTATCGACACACCTCTCCTCGGGTGACTCACCTCTGTACCCAATATTAGGGAACCCTGCGTTTCCCCCGGGGCTGGAATCGGCGGAGTACAGGTCACTTGCATTGATGGGGAGGGACCGGGCCTCCCATTTTTTGGAGGGCACTCAGTGGCCCTCGATTCAAGCCCTGACTAGCGACGCGGGTCACTTCCAACTTCCGTTCTGGAAGGCGATTCGCCTACATCACTTCCTACATTCGTTAGCAAACCCGGCACGATATCAGCGAGACCTGACAACCTTTGAGGAGTACTGCAGGGACGAGGGGACATTGCCTCGAGTATTATCCAAGACGTATGCGCTACTGAACTCCCCTCCCACACAATCTGACTTACCCTTCTTGCAGAAATGGGAAACTGACTTACAGTGCTCATTTACCGACACTCAAAAACAGATGATAATTAGATTCTCCTTGAAAACATCGATATGTACAAAAGTTCAAGAACTTAACTATAAGATTTTAACCAGGTGGTACTACACACCCCAGGTCTTGCATAGATACTTCCCTACCTCCACAAACAAATGTTGGAGATGCCAGACAGAGGTGGGAACGCTTCTGCATATCTTTTGGTCATGCCCCCATTTGCATCAATTCTGGGCGGCAGTTAGAACTGTCACACAGAAATTTACCGACCATGTACTTTGCGACGACCCCGCCTTCTTCTTGCTTCACGCCTCCTCAATACCGGCACGGAGCTACAAAAAGTCAATCATTCGGCACTTGCTGAACGCAGCCAAATCCTGCATCCCCCTTCGCTGGAAGAAAAGCTCACCCCCGTCAGTGGGGATGTGGTTGCGCAAAGTGGAGGATATCAAAAAATTGGAGGACTTGATCCTCACTGCCCAAAACAAACAGGAGAAGCATTCTAAGGCATGGAGGCTCTGGAACATCTTTATTTTCTCTGATGAAGGATCAGCCCTGCTTAACTCTTAAATCTGGCGAGGGGTTACTGCCCGGCTAGCCACTGTGACGGATGACACGCTCTCAGCCCCGGGTCACCCTCATCACCCTCACCCCCCCCCCTTTTTTTCATCCCTTCCCCACTCCCCCCCCCCCCCTCTCTCCCATTTGCTCTTTCTCTTTTCCTCGCTCTTTTTTCTCTTTTCTTTTCCTCTAGTGATTTTAGTTTTTTTTTTTCCTTTCTCTCTTTATCTCTCCTTTTTCAAATTTATTTTCTTTTTTTTCTCTTCTTCTTGTCTTTTTGATTATTAAAGGAGTCAGGAGACTTGGACAGGGCAATCGGACTCCGGTTAGTTGGGGAAGGACGATACCCTTTACTCAAACGACCCTAGAGTAATGTTGCACGTCTGAGGTGGTTTGCGGACGGATAGCCAAGAGCCCTGGGATTATAGTTTTCCTTGTAGCGGGGTCCAAATCAGATGAATGTCCAGCCCTGTCCCAGATAAATGTGTGTGAATTCCTTATGTTACACTCTATTAGTACGGTAATGCTATTATTTTATGTATGTTTTCGTTTTTATTTTATGTCTGTCTTAATCTTTAAAAAAAAACAATAAAACTTTATATTTGAAAAAAAAAAAATGCCTCTTTTACTGTATTTCAGAGCGGCCGCCTGCCGTCACGTGACCAGCCAAGCTCTCTCTCTTCTCTCCGCCTCACTTCCCGGCTGACGTCAGGGGGAAAAACTCGGCCCCGCCCTCTGCATCTGTCAGAGGAGACAGCAATCCGGTGACATGATCACGGAGAACCACTCTGAAAATCAGGTAAATAAGGCATTGGCATCTTTTTTAAGAAGACACAGAGACAGGAGTGCCGGTCATTAGGGAACCAGCAGAATTGTGTACATTTGTGTGAGTGGGTTAAACACTTTAAGTCATGCAGAGGCTCAAAGGAACTTACAAACTACCCAGCTAGGACTCCTTCAGACGGGCAAATAAAAGAAGCTCAACAGCAAGAGATTCTGGGGGGGGGGGGGGGGGAGGATTTATAAAGCTGCAACACTTTTCCGGGGGTAATCCCTTGTTAATGTAGTAAGTCAAATTCATGAAGCATTTGCAACACTTTTGGTTCTGACAGCGACTTTGCAACAAAATCAGATAGTTCTAAAATGCTTCGCTTTTATATTGTGTCGCATTGAATACGCCAAAAGTAAAAGTGGGAGGTAATTAACGACAACTCTATTTTGACGTACAGAGAGAAAAACTGACTCAGAAAAGTGTCTGATGTTCATTCTAAAAGTGGTGCAGCATGAGCCAAATTCAAGTAAGAGTTCTAGACAGGTATATGAATTTGGTGCATTCTTCACCAGTTTTAAAATGCATGAGAGGAGAGACGCTTTTGCAAAATCTGCCTGCACCAGTATTTATCAATTCCAGGGTCTGTGCTTAATGTTGTCTGTGTGCTGTATGGATGCAACGCCGGTGCTATGTTTACATATGTAGAGCATTAATGCACCCTATTGCCTGTTGCCACTGCTCATGGCCAACATGTCAATATCAAGGATGTGTAGCGAGCACCACAAATTACACACTACTGATGTTGACATGTTGCCCATGAATAAGTCATTGGGGTTGATTTACTAAAACTGTTGATTTACTAAAACTGGCGAGTTCAAAATCGGGTGCAGCTCTGCATAGAAACCAATCAGTATCCAGGTTTTTGTCAAAGCTGGAAGTGATACTAAACACACATTGTCCCTCCTATTTCTGCATGTGAATGATGACACTAATTTGTTATTAAAAAAAAACAAAACAATTAAGTACTCTTTCCTAATTAATATACAGCTGTCACATGACACAGCCCTTTCCCAGCCTGTCTGCAGGGAAACATAATCAGGTGGAGCTTCTAGTCCTCTGCTGCTGGTCACATGTTCAAAATAAACCAAAAAAAACAGCCTTTGGAATACAGAGTAAACATAAATATTATCATTACAGTGGTTTTAAATCATCATACAAATATATATTTGAAATAAAATCTTCTTTATTTTTGGTAATAACATGGTGTGGGTGGATTTCTGCCAGTCACATGCTGTATGACTCCCATCCAGCCTGTGTCTTAATAACAGGGAGGAGAAAACGTAATCAATCAAGATGTAATATCCCTCCCCATTGTGTTTAGCTGGTTATTGGGCATGGAGGAGGAGGAGGGAAGGAGTGGGCTGTCATTTACCATGGTGTACAGTATATGCCTACATGTGTGACTCTATAGTCATATGGGCTGCTCAGATGTGATAGTGGGTTGCATTTGATATAGAATATATTATATGAATGTTTTTTCTAGAAGACTGGAACAATCTGTTTAGATAGAAACAGAAATCAGGTTGTGTTTGAGTGGATGCTTCTCAAACGAATACCTTTGTAACAAGTACACAGGCTGTCCTCAAACAATGGAACAGTTTGGGCATTCGGTTTTGTAGCAAAGGTAAATAAGTTTGTAATCGTTGTCGGTAATTATGGTAAACAACCTGACATATAAAAGGTTGTCAGGGGTAAGCTGAACATGACTTATGCCTTAAACACCAAGGACAGTCTTTAACCAGCCAGAGGTACCTAATGGCGCTTTCGCCTGCTCTGCAGCAACTGCTTAGGAAGCCTGACTCCTTGTTGTCAATGGAGATCATGAACACACGGTAACCGGAGTTAAGTAACTTTTAAGCGTATTTCTACTGTTACAGAACCATCGTTTCTGCTCATTTGTTAGGCATCTTGCTCAATATACAGTTGTGCTTATAAGTTTACATACCCTGGCAGAATTTTTGATTTCTTGGCCATTTTTCTGAGAATATGAATAATAACACAAAACATTTATTTCACTCATGGTTAGTGTTTGGCTAAAGCCATATATTATCAATCAACTGTTTACTCTTTTTAAATCATAATGGCAACAGAAATTACCCAAATGACCCTGATCAAAAGTTTACATACTCTGTTGATTTTGGCCTGATAACATGCACACAAGTTTACCATCCTCACCTGTGATCTGTTTGCTTGTAATTAATGCGTGTATATAAAAGGTCAATGAGTTTCTGGACTCCTGAAAGACCCTTGCATCTTTTGTCCAGTGCTGCACTGACGTTTTTGCATTCTGATTCATGGGGAAAGCAAAAGAATTGTTAAAGGATCTGTGGGAAAAGGTAGTTGAACTGTATAAAACAGGAAAGGGATATAAAACGATATCCAAGGAATTGAGAATGCCAATCAGCAGTGTTCAAACTCTAATCAAGAAGTGGAAAATTAGGGGTTCTGTTCAAAACCAAATCACAGTCAGGTAGACCAACTAAAATTTCAGCCACAACTGCCAGGAAAATTGTTTGGGACGGAAAGAAAAACCCAAAAATAACTTCAGGTGAAATACAGGACTCTCTGAAAACATGTGGTGTGGCTGTTTCAAGATGCACAATAAGGAGGCACTTAAAAGAAAGATGGGCTGAATGGTCGAGGTGCCAGAAGAAAGCCATTACTACGCAAATGTCACCAAGTGTCCAGCTTACAATATGCCAAACAGCACAGAGACAAGCCTCAAACCTTCTGGCACAAAGTCATTTGGAGTGATGAGACCAAATCTTAGCTTTTTGGCCACAACCATAAACCCTATATTTGGAGAGGAGTCAACAAGGCCTATGATGAAAGGTATGGAGGTGGATCGCTGACGTTTTGGGGATGTATGAGCTACAAAGGCACAGGAAATTTGGTCAAAATAAATGCAGTATGTTATCAAAAAATACTGGAGGAACATTTGCATTCATCAGCCAGGAAGCTGCGCATGGGAAGTACTTGGACATTCCAACATGACAATGATCCAAAACACAACCAAAGTCAACCTGTCATTGGCTACAGCAGAATAAAGTGAATGTTCTGGAGTGGCCATCTCGATCTCCTGACCTCAATATCATTGAGCCACTCTGGGGAGATCTCAAACGTGCAGTTCATACAAGACAGCCCAAGAATTTACAGGAACTGGAGGCTCTTTGCCAAGAGGAATGAGCAGCTTTACCATCTGAGAAGATAAAGAGCCTCTTCCACAAATACCACAAAAGACTTCAAGCTGTCATTGATGTTCAAGGGGGCAATACGCGGTATTAAGAACTGGGGTATGTAAACTTTTGATCAGGGTCATTTGGGTAGTTTCTGTTGCCATTATGATGTAAAAAGAGTAAACACAGTTGATTAATAATAAATGGCTTCAGCCAAACACTAACCATGAGCGAAAGAAATGTTTTTTTGTTTTATCATTTATATTATCTGAAAAATGGCCAAGAAATCATAAATTCTGCCAAGGTATGTAAACTTATGAGCACAACTGTATCTGTCAGTCTTGTACTGTATTCCTAATATTTTAATAGTACTGTAATCTACAGCATTTTTGTATAGTAAAAGCCCATTTATACACTGCACAGGTCTGAGCTTCCTTGCTTATACCGCAAAGTAACCTTACTAGATAAAATGCAAGCAAAACAGATAGGGAGGAAATGCTCAGCAAAGAAACTCACTGAAAACTAAGCATGTGCAGAGCTGCCAACACTGCTCTGCAAAATCCCTAGCTGAATTGGGGACTTGGACAGAAGGGGGAGATAGAGAACAGCAGGATCAACCAGGTTTTTTGCAGAATACAGAAAACGAATCTCCTAGTAACTGTGTGAGTATTAATAGCATGTAATATACCATTTATTGATAGTTTTTTTATGAGTTTAATGACACTTTCAGTCATTCTAAACGGGATGTGGTCATTCTGGACATGCGCTGCTGTAGCATTTTTCAGGCCAACATCTGAGCAATGGCGGCGCCCTACAAAGGTGAACAAACACCTTTGTTGGACAGAAGGGGGAGATAGAGAACAGCAGGATCAACCAGTTTTTTGCAGAATACAGAAAACGAATATCCTATTAACTGTGTGAGTATGAACAGCATGTAATACACCATTTATTGATAATTTTTTAATGAGTTTAATGACACTTTCAGTCATTCTAAATGTGAGGAGGTCATTCTGGACATACGCGGCTGCAGCATCATTCAGGCCAACGTCTGAGCAATGGTGGCAGCCTACAAAGGTGAACAAACACTGTATGCTCTCTGCATGTAAACGTTAGCTGAAAGTTTAAATCAATACTGCATAAACAACAATGAAGTTTACGGCCCCTGGACGCAGCCATGTTCATTTTTTTTTTTTAATTGCTGAACACAGCACAACATAATACTGCCTTGTCTAAATTGGCCAATAGATTTGTATACTGCTGTGTACAAATGCCTACAAACTAGACGCTGTACACATCTGTTCACTGTATTCTAAAGCTTGTATGAATGACCCCTCCTGCGTTTGTTTTATTTAATTGCTGGAGAATTAACCTGGGAAGTTTAAACAAGCATTATACTTCCCAAATTACCTTCTCCTGCTTTTAAATGTATTTGTCTTTATGTTTAGATACGTTCAGAGTATATAATCTGCCCCCGGATGCACAGAATTCGATTTTCTCGAAATGCTATAAAACTGAACGTATTTAAAACGCACAGTGCAAATGATACCATTTAAAATCATTACATACATTTTAAAGATGTCCTATAAATATATGTCAATGCCTGCGTAAACGAGGTCTTAATCGGTAATTATTTTATTACAATATGGTAACTTTTACAGTATATAGCTGCGTCCACAGTAAAAAAATTATAAATTACAGACAGGATTCTCGGGCAACATGCAGAGTTTAGGTATGTGTTTGAGAGGATTGCTGAGAGGCATTAACAGACTTCAGAGTACGAATAGTAATTCTTTGATTAAATCTTAAAGTGTGTGAACCTTTAATGAGTTATGTTCAATCACACTGTAACAAGAGCAAAACACTGAACCTATACGTATTAACCCCACATGACAGCATTGAAAACCAAGTCGTATTAAAATATTCTGGTCTCCACTACAATTAATTTCTGCTTCTCAACAGGAGATGCCATCTCTATGATCCAGGCAATCTGGATTTCCGTTAATTGGTGAACAGTTTTTGAATGAAGTCCTGACACTGTTTTTCCCCAGAACAAATCTAATTCTGTAACATAATTATACACTGCCCGATTTGAAGAAGAAATTGCAAGGGTTCCTTAAAATATATTCAGATTTTCGATTTTTAAATCTCAGGATGTTCCATAGTTTTGTCTCTAGATGGCAGTTGCTAAATTCATCAAAAGTGCGTCAAAAAGCCAACAATTATTTAACAAGAATCTCAGGAACAATATTCACTGTGACATGGGTTGATTTACTAAAACTGGAAACTGCAAAATCTGGTGCAGCTCTGCAGAGAAACCAATCAGCTTCCAGGTTTTATTATCAGAGCTTAAAGGGGTTGTAAAGGTTCGTTTTTTATTTTCTAAATAGGTTCCTTTAAGCTCGTGCATTGTTGGTTCACTTACCTTTTCCTTTGATTTACCTTCTAAATGTTTTTTTTTGTCTGAATTTCTCACTTCCTGTTTCTCCTCACTAAACTTCACACCATCATCCGAGTGGTGTGGAGTCACCCAGAACAGCTTACTGAACAGCTTACTGAGGAGGAACAGGAAGTGAGAAATTCAGACAAAGAAAATAAATATTTAGAAGGGAAATCAAAAGGAAAAAGGTAAGTGAACCAACAATGCACTAGCTTAAAGGAACCTATTTAGAAAATAAAAAACGAACCTTTACAACCCCTTTAAGCCCTGGTTCACACTAGTGCGATTTGACATGCGATTTGGCATGTCAAATCAACGATATTTGCCGCAAATTGCCGGAAATGGCACCGTCCTAATCGGTGCGACGCTGCATCTGCGGCGCTGCACCGATTTCAAAAAGTCGTTTATGTACTACTTTTTGCGAATTCGGCCGCGATTTACATTGACATCTGTGTCAGACGTCTTTGTAATCGCGGCTGAAATCGGGACTGCCAGCGAGAGTGAAATCGTGCGAGTTTAGCTGAACTCGCACGGCTTCACTCCCGCAGCCCAGTGTGAACCTGGACTTACGGGGAGTTCCAGCCTTTTTTTATGTTTATTAAAAGTCAGCAGCTACAAAAAGTGTAGCTGCTGGCTTTTAATAAACATACACTTATCTGTTCCACTGTAGTGGCGCATTGCCGGCGGTATTAACCCTTTTTCGACCGCTAGCGGGGGTTAAAACCGCACCGCTAGCGGCCGAATACCGCTGCAATTCCGACGGTATAGCGGCGCTATACCACCACTGCACCCACCGCCCAAGTGTGAAACCAGCCTAAGAGATTCCTCCATCCAGGCTAAACAGCTCAAATAGACGAACCTCCAGCTGTCAGAATTCCTGAACAATGCCTACATCCAAAAATTTCCACCCGGCTCCTTGTTTCATTGACTTTTGTCAAGGCAGGCGATGCAGACAGAGGCACCCATGGCTTGAATTTCTCCTAATTCAGCTTGAACAAGGGCACCTACGGCTTGAATTTCAGTCAATTCAGCATGAATTGGTCAAAACTTGACAGCAGAAAAAGACGGAGTAGTCCATCGAGTGTGCCCAGTTTTTTTTTTTCTTCGTTAATTTTTTGTCTCAGTATAGATCTGTGTTTGTCCCAAGCATGTTTGAAGCCATCTACTGTTGACTGTCTCACTATCTCTGCGGGAAGTTTATTCCAACCATCAACTACCATTTCAATAAAATAATAGTTTCTAAAATGTGTTTTTTAACTTTCCTCCAGTTAGTTTGAGGTCATGTCCTTGTGTTCTTTATTTTGGTTTCATATTAAAAACTGCCCTCCTAAACTTACAGTACAACTCATGAGCTCCAAGAAGTAGCAACTCTTTAGAAAGTTAAACACAGCCCACCACATCCAAGGACAAAAAGTGCGTACTTGGCAATATTTTACTAAATCCAGCCATAGACAGTTCAAATCTCGGTTGGTTCAGCAGGGACAGGCTGAGTTTGAACCATGTATGGGCAGGCTGATTGTACCCAAGTTGATCAACTTGGGTACAACCAGCATATCTGATTTTTTCATTCGATTATTGCCAGTGGCTATAGCCGCTAGCAATAATCACTATGTGGTCTCCCGGCCAGGACAGCTTCCTGGGAGGGATTCCACCATCAACACTGACTGTGGTTGCAGGAAAGAAAATCCCTCCATCTATGGCCGGCTTAATATACTAGCACTGCATTGTGAGATGCTGTACTCATACCTCACAAGTGCATCTGAAATTGGAAAAAATAAAATATGTTATAGGAAAGGGATATAACCCATTACAGGGGGTCCCTGGGTTACGAACAAGATAGGGACTGTAGGTTTGTTTTTAAGTCGAATATGTTTGCAAGTCGGAACAGTACCTTTATTTAATTTTTTTTATTTATTTCTTTATAATTTTCTTATTATTTTTAATATTATTTTTCTCATTCTTTACTTTTTAATTACTTTTTTATTTTATTAATTTAATTATTATTTCTTATTATTTTTTTATTTTTTTTTCACTTAACTTTATTGCTATCACACAGGAGAAAACAATTCCCTGTGTGATAGCAATTGGAGGTGACAGGTTCTCTTTATTGACCCTGTCACTTCCAAAACAGGAGTCTTAGCACTGTGCTAGAACTCCTGTCACAGCTGAGATGGGAAGAGCAAAGCTCTGCCCTCTCACTGTGTATGTCGGCGGCAGGGAGAAAGGAGACAGGAGACAGACTCAGCGGCTGGGACAGCCAGCAGAGAGAGGTATGTGGGGGGAGAGGGGAGGATGGATTTTTGGCAACATCGGGTATAAGTACAGTACTGTATACATAGGCATACTGTATACAGTACTTCTGGACAGCTCACCTGTTGGCACAGCAGGGAGATTAATGCGATCTGAGTCCAGGCAAGCCGGCCGCGATGCACCTCCACGGCGGGGCAGCGGCGCAGGAAAGACCGGGGATCCGGAGGCTTCACTAGGCCGGTCAAGTCCGCGGCCTCGAAGGGCAGTTTTAGCGGCCTGGCAGGCCACCGGACCATACCAGGCCTGTGGATGGGCAAGCAGGATGACGAGGGGGCCCCCCTTAACCTCACAGCCAGGCCAGGAACCGAGGAACGGCTTTCCCTAGCAATGGCGGCGGCCAGCAGTGATGTCACTCGGGCCCAGTTCGCAACTCGGATGTTCTTAAGTCAGGGACCCCCTGTTACATTTTAAAAAAAATGTGTACCTGCTTCAGAGATTCACATTTGTTCTGGTGGCCGTTATCACAAAGACTGAAAAGTGAAGGACAATCCAATATTTTACATCAACAGGTATATGACTAAAATCTTCCAATGGGATATTTGTTCCAGTGACAACTATCGGAGAGGTTTTTTTCTCACTTTAGTTGATTTCCCTCTTGCTTCCTGTTGTGTCTCCATGACAGAGCGTGAGGAAAAACCTACCCAATGGTTCACAGAGTGTAAAGCCCCTTTCACACTGAGGCGTTGAAAAAAGCAAAAAAATTATGAGATTTTTTCCCCGCGATTTTACAGCGTTCGCAGTAAAAATAGCGCTAACGCCTTTGCGGTTTTAGCGCGTTCGCGGTAAAATGGCGCTAACGCCTATGCATTTTAACCACGTTACTCATTCATTTCAATGGAGATAGGCGTTTTTACAGCGCTATTTTTAGCGCCCTAAGGCCCCATTCACACTGAGGCGTTTTTACTGCTTTTTTTGCGGTAAAAATAGCTCTGTAAAAACGCCTGAAATAATCCTGCCCCATCATTCTCAATGTGAAAGCCCTGAGGGCTTTCACACTGAGGCGTTTTGCTGGCTGTGCGTTGGAAAAAATCCTGCAAACAACTTTTTGGGAGCATCTTTAGGGCGCTAAAAATAGCGGTAAAAACGTGGTAAAATCGCGGGAAAAAAACTCATATTTTTTTTGCGTTTTTTCAACGCCTCAGTGTGAAAGGGGCCTTAAGATGCTCCAAAAAAGCTGTTTGCAGGATTTTTTCAACGCACAGCCAGCAAAACGTCTCAGTGTGAAAGCCCTCAGGGTTTTCACATTGAGCATGATGGGGCAGGATTATTTCAGGCATTTTTACAGCGCTATTTTTACCACGAAAACGCGGTAAAAATGCCTCAGTGTGAAAGGGGCCTAAGGAAAGAAAAACCTGCAGTAGTTTAAACCATTTCCAACTCGATCCAAATCAAAATTTTTGGCTTTACAAATACTTTAACCAACAATCCAGATGTTCCCCAAAAGGTTTAGGGTACAGTAGAGCCACACTTAGTTGATCAAAAAGGATCTGCAGGCCTGGAAGTTGCAGGTTACATTATTATGTTTAATGTCAAGAAAGATTTACTGTATTGGGCATTGTGGTAATCATAGGAGGATAAAGCTCTGCCAGCGTAGGTCTACTTTTTAGCACAACATCCACTGTTTACTCCAGGACAATGCCAAGTGCAGGGGAAGCCAGGTGGCACTTTCCTGGAGTAAACAGCAATGCTGATTGGGGGAGTTTCATTACATATTTTTTCCTCATCACGCCTAGTATTAGGATTTTTATTTTTAAGAATTCTTTACAAATTTATTTTATATCAGATACTATATTTTTTAATGAACCAAATAACTAAAATAAATACTATATGCTGTACATATTTCCATCAGTCCGTGACTGTTGAGGTTTAGACCGATCCTTTAAAAACAAAAAAACTGATGTATACTTTGTGGCGAGGCGAGCCCACGTCACTATTTAGCAGTTAGGGCCAGTTCACACCACATGCAGTCCAGTGCGTTTTTTTTTTTCTGCATCAAAAACACATGGAAAGTAGGTTATATGGTTTTCAATGGCATAGTTCACACCAGTGCTTGCAGTTCCAGTGCGTTCCAGTTCCAGAAAAAAAAGTAGAACATGCTGCATTTTACCTGCACTGGACTGAACTGAAACGCTGTAAAAAGCATCAAAATCGCACCTAAATGCACCAAAAATGCACTGGAACACATCTAAGGTTAATAAAAAAGGAGGGGTGAAAAAAAAGCACTGGACTGCATTAAAAACGAAACAAAAACACACTGGAACGTATCAAAAACGCGCATGCAAAAAAGCACCTGGAACACATCCGGATTGTGTTTCTATGGTGTGAACTGGCCCTTAGCCCTGGGTTCACACTGGTGCGATTTGACATGCGCATGTCAAATCGGCGAAATTTGCCGCAAATTGCGGCCAATGGCACCATCCTAATCGGTGCGACGCCGCACCGATTACAAAAAGTAGTTTTTGTACTACTTTTCGCGATTTACATTGACATCTGTTTCAGATGTCTTTGAAATCGCGGCCGAAATCGGGACTGCCAGCAGGAGTGAAATCGTGCGAGTTCAGCTGAACTCGCAGGCTTCACTCCCGCAGCCCCAGTGTGAACGTGGGCTTAAAGCCAGATTTTTGGAAAGGCAGGCATGCTGATTGCACAGGTGTGGGCTGGATTCATATTAGTCTCGGGGTTAGAGCTCAGGGCTCCCAGTTGGAGATGACTCCACCCAACAGACATGAGGGTCCGGGTATGGTAGTCAGGAGGACTCCCATCCTCTCTAGGAGTCAGAGTGGCTGCATAGGGCAGCCAGAGCATGCATGTCTGCAGGAGGCATATGTAGTCAACAAGTTGATTGTGAGTAAGCCATGAGAGAGCTTGACTGGAAGGGAACCTTTGTGTTGGTCTGACAAGCAGACCTAAGGCCTAGGCTTGCGGCCTGAAGCAGCCGTGTGCCAAGTGAGTAAGCCAGGAGGCTGGAGCTTTGTGCAAGTTACAGTAATAGTGGAACTCCTGCATGGGAAATTGCTGTCTTTTGTGAAACTTTAAGGTTCCTTTAAAATAAAAGTGGGCTGCCATGCCCTTAAAAATGCAGTTTTGGCCTGGCACAACTTAAAACGCATGCACCACTTGAGTTTATTCACCCCGATCTTATACTATAAAATTGGTCTTTACATTGGAAATAACAGAAAAACAACGACAGGGCTGCGCTATACCCACACACCAAATCCACTATGACCTAAAAGCTCACTTTTATTCATCACTGTCTAAAACTCATATATATTGTAACCTGGGGGGCAGGTAGTAGGTACAAAAGCTCCCTGGGATGAGCAGGCACAGATACCAAGTCCATTGGATCAGTGAAAACACAGTGGGGTTTATTGGTGCTATATACAAAGTCAATGACAGGTGCTGTACAGTGCGGTGAAAACAAACAGAAGAAAAAAATAGCTAAACAAAAGCCTAGCCGTGTCTCGGCTCTAACTACACAGTATGTACAGGCCCTCACTACCAGGCTGGACAAGCCTAACGCTTGTCAGCTTCCACATTCACAGAGTAACAAGTTTTACCAACCTTCTTGCTCTCACAAACCAACGTTGTCTGTGTTTCCCAGGCTGAGAAAAGGCTGTCTGCTCAGGTGAGCTTTTAATTAACCTGTGGGAGAGAACCAACACCTGAAGTGGATCCTGGCTCAGAGATCCCTGAATGTATATGAGAGGAGCCTGGGAGATGTATAAACCCCGAACAGGACTTTCCCAAGCTCTCTCTGGGATGCTCTGTCACAATATGTATAAGCTGAAAGAAAGTCATAAAGATGCCAGGTGTTTAACCTTATAGGGCAATGCAGGATTAGTGCAAAAATACAAGATGATAGGACAGATATACAACTACCTTCATTATAGGGAGATAACAGACAGACAGCAAGCCTGCCTTTAGGCATTACCCTAAGGCTACTTTCACACTGAAGCACTGGATGCGCTGGCGGTATAGCGGCGCTATTTCTAGCGCCGCTATACCGTCGTTTTTGCCGGATTTGCGGGTGCTAGTGGGGTGATTTTAACCCCCGCTTGCGGCCGGAAAAGGGTTAAAAACGCCCGCAATAATGCCTCTCTGCTGCATTTTGCAGGCGTTTTGGAGGCGCTACCCCACTGATTTCAATGGGCAGGGGCACTATAGGAGCGGTATTTTTACCGCTCCTATCGTGCCTCAAAGATGCGGCTTGCAGGAGTTTTTTTTACCCTCCTGCAAGCGCAACGCTCCAGTGTGAAAGCCCTCGAGCTTTCACACTGGATATAAAGTAGCGGCCTTTTCAGGGCGCTTTGCAGGCGCTATTTTTAGCACAATAGCGCTTGTAAAGCGCCTCAGTGTGAAAGGGGCCTTACCCTCAGTACCATTCCATACCTTCGTGGCCAGGATACTGACCCTATCCTATACACATCTCCACTCAGACAGAAAAACTGACCAATGGCAGCAAAAGACATACTTGCTGTCTGTCTGTTATTTCCCTATAATTAAGGCAGTTGTACATCTGTTCCATCATTTTGTATTTGTGCACTAATTCCGCATTGCCCTATAAGGTTATACACCTGGCATCCTTATGACTTCCTTTTATTTTATACATTATGAGTTTTGAATAAAAGTGAAATTTTAGGTCATAGTGGGTTTGGTGCGTTGGTACAGCGCACCACTGCTGTTGCTTCTCTATTAGTCCTCATGTTCAGCACTATAGTCCTGTGCCAGCAGACATTATTTATGGGGTGAATGAATAGACAACTCCTATTTATTATTCAACTCTCCCAAATCCACAGAATATTGCTAAAAGGACGCATTCAAAATTATTGGCAGAACATCAACTCATCAATCTTAGACAAATCCAGAGAGGGAATAGATGGCAGCATACTCAAATTCAATATCCATAAGTCAATAAGAGATGCCCATGCTCCTTGAGTATTCACTCCACATATGTATAGATCAATCCCAGATTTGCCTTCATACATATAGATTGATTTGTGTTCAGATTTTGATACATTTATTGGTAACAGAGACAGATATTGTTGAGTGAAAACATTTTTAATGCAGTATATTTTTCAATAACAGACGAATCCCTGCAGATAAATCAGTAGTGTGCCTATTTACAATGACATGGCATAGGAAGGGGTCCTAGACATACCCGTGTATTGTTAAAGTGTTGCTAAACCCACAACAGTAAAATCAGTCTGTATATGCAGCAAAGAATGCTTGTTATACTCACTGTGGAACTTAAGGGGTTAATCAACCACATTGTGTAAAAAGGCTGTTTGATCCTGTCTTCTCTGATCTTCCACAGTCCTTAATCTATCTGCTGACAGTACAGAGCCTTGGGGAAAAGCTGCACATGCTCAGTTTGGTGTGTATCACTAGAGAGTTTTTTTTCTTGGGAGAGTGCATGTGAACAGCACTGTCCAAACAGAGGGTCAGGTATCCTGCAGCCTCATAGGACAATCAGGGGAGAATGAAAACTCCTCCTACAAGCTTTAACCAGACACTGATAGAAGTCACAAGACTGCTCTAACTGTTGATAACAAAAGGTATTTAGCAGTTTAGATTTACTAAAATACTTGAATTTCCATGTTTTGTGTACTGTAGGAGACCAGATATAGTGAATGCAGGGTCCTGGGTTTAGTTACACTTTAACTACATGAGATTTTCCAAATATAGTATATCCTTTTCTTGTTTGGTTTGTATCTTTTTCACTCATGCGTTTGTAAGAGTCGGTTCACACAGGGGCAACACGACTCTTTGGAGGTGACCCGGAAGCGACCTGAGCCTGCATCACAGCGCGACATGGGGCGACTTACAAGTCGCCTCCAGGACAGGAGACATTCCAGTGGCCAATCAACCTTGAATCAGCTCTGTGGGAGGGAGGGGGAGGGAGAGGTTTGTCTGAGAAATGTATGTTCTCTTCCTGGAAAGTTAAGACAATGATCCGACTTCTGAGGCTACTTCCATTGAAATCAATGGGTACAAGTTGCCTACAAATCGCCTAGAAGTCGGATTGAAGTCGTATAGGAACCTTTTTTGAAGTCGGAGTGACTGCAGTCGTGTACATTAAGACGGCTCCATTCACTTCCATTCGTTTTAAAAACAGTGCGACTTGGGGCGACTTGACGTCGCCTCCCGAGTCGCCCCTGTGTGAACCGGCTCTTACATAAAAAAAAGAACAATAGTATGTTATTTTCCACAAAACTAATAATCTTACCCCAAAACCTACTCTTAAAACCAAAAAAAAAAAAAAAAACACCAACATGTGAACATGGCGATTGGCATGCCAACTGGCTCCTGCCTTTTCCAACTAGTGCCAATGCCATTTAGACCAGTGACAGCAATATCTGTACTTGAAATATGGAGGATGCTATTACTTTAGTTTAAAAAAGGCATCTGGCCTGACTTGCAGACTTTGGGTCACTCAACAAAAACAAAAGTAAGAACTCCTAATTTCCAAACTGAGTGTTGTCACAAAGTTTAGCATTTTTATGCCCATGGATTTTTGTCACTGCAAGTTTCCTTTAAGTGGCATTTTAAATGGTTCTCAGGAAACTTAGAAGGTTAAAATATTTTCTGGGAAAGAGAAGGTTAAAATATATTCACATTTTAGCATTAAGAGGTTCAAAACCCAGACCAGCCACAGTTTCTAAATATCAGTTGCCAAGATCATCCATATCACTTAAAGCTGCGCCTATAGCTTGTTACCGCTAGATACCTCTGCACAGTGGGTAGGCATCATAAAAGTGGGAAAAAAAATAGTATAGAAAAATGTACAAAACCTTTACTGTGCATTGCCACCCCTTTTACGCTTCAGATAGTCTTTGTACTCAAGCCAAATTTTCTCCATTCCAGCTATTGACTTTGTAGATGAACTCTTTGTGCTGCTCATTATATCAAATGCTTTTCAGAAATCCACTTAAATTATGTCTATGGGTTCTCCTTTGTCTATCGGTTTGACAATATGTTCAAAGATCTCCAGTGGATATGTCAGTCGTGATCTCCTCTTCAGAAATGTACAAGCTAGAATTTCTGAATGTTTCACAATTCTGATCCCTGTCAAGATTTGTCCTTCTTCCCTATCAACTCGCAGACTTACCAAGCCCGGTCTTCGGCTGCTGAGCATTTTAGGAGTATTTGACATAATAAGGTTTTTAAAGTGGCCCTCATCTGACACAAAGAAAAAAAAATACTACCAACAATAAATGTTATGTAAACTACAAGCCTAAAGAATTTTGTTGCCCCCACTGGGGAGAATTCCCACCACTTTCTGTTTCCATATCATCTAAAACAAGTCATGAAGGGTAAAGCGCAACTTTAGGCAGATATACAAAACAGAAGTTAATGTAATTCTGTAATCATAAATGCATCATAAAATTATCTAAGCAGTGGAAGTACCTGAATTTGACTCAATATCAGTCTCTTGCATCCTCTTGCATCCTCTGCACAGCAGGGTTCACATGTGAGAGAAAGAAGCAGCACTAAGAGCAAATCAGTTGCTCTGTGCTCACAAGAAGCATGCCGATAGAAAAAGAAAGCAGAGCGAAAGAGAGATGAGCTCATCACTGCACAGCTTTCCTACACTGTCCAGTCACACGCTGGGGTGAGTCCAGGAAGCTGGACACTGCCCCACCTATAACTGGCCTTTGCATCAAGAAAAAGGAAAACATCCTGGACTGCCGCACTCCGTTTAGGGCGTCTTTATTGGATAAATCAAAAAATAAAATCCAAAATACAGTCAATTGTAAAAAGTGGACATGCAGGGACAACGCGTTTCACATCATTAGATGCTTACTCATAGCTGGGGCATACAGGAACCAAAGTGTGTTTAAAAGGGAGAACGTAAAAGCCTCTCCACCAATCAAAAGCTGTTGTTTACAGCATTGATATTACAACAACGTTTATCAACATGATATTTTAATATTACATTATGTTTGTATTCAATTTAATTAAATGATGTCTTTTTCTTTAATTACACAGATATTCAAGATTTGTACATTATGACCCTTCGGCCAAATATATACAGATAATTTGTTTATCACATTTCACTAACACAAGTGTTAATTATACAAACACCATCATTCTTTCACATATTTGTGTTTAACATTTTGTAACCTTTTTTGCATATGCATCTCTTGTGTACTATTCACACATATTTAGTTGTTGTTCTATTTGTATTCACAGATGTGCACTGACTTTGAGACAGTTCCACTCCAACCACTATAATTCACTATATGCAACTTAAACATGTTTAAGCCTTCATTATTGGCACTTTTCTGATGTATTTTTGTTTTACTTTGCATTTCTTGGTCTTGGTTTAGATTGTCCACCATTCAGGTGCAATCTTTTGGAAATTGCGGGATCCAATTATGTGTTTAAAGCGGAGGTTCACCGTAATTTTTTTTTTAAAAGCCAGCAGCTACAAATACTGCAGCTGCTGACTTTTAAAAAAAGGACACTTACCTGTCCAGGTCGCCCGCGACGTCGGCAGCCGAAGCCGAGCTACCGCTCGGCTCTCGGCTTCCCCCGCCGCCATCCTCGGTGAGGGAATCGGGAAGTGAAGCGCTGCAGCTTCACTGCCCGGTTCCCTACGGCGCATGCACGAGTAGCGCTGCGCCGTCCTCACTGGTTCCCGTTGTGTTCTGGGAGCCGAGTGTTTCCCAGAACACAACAGGGGGGGGGTGACGCGAAGGGGCGGGACTCCCGCGGGAGTCTGCTCCCGGAAGTGGTGCAAATATCTGTTTTATACAGGTATCTGCACCCCCTCCCCCCTCCCCCCTGAAAGGTGCCAAATGTGACACCGGAGGGGGGAGGGTTCCGAAAAGCGGAGGTTCACTTTTGGGTGAACCTCCGCTTTAATGTTCTCATGCTGTGAACAACAGCTTTTGATTGGTGGAGAGGCTTTTACGTTCTCTCTTTTAAAAACACACTTTGGTTCCTATATACTCCAGCTATGATTAAGCATCTAATGATGTGAAATGCGTTAGCCACTTGTCCCTGCATGTCCTCTTTTTACAATTGACTGTATTTTTGATTAGATTTTTTGATTTATCCAATAAAGACGCATTTAACGGAGTGCAGCAGTCCAGGATGTCTTCCTTTTTCTACGGATCTGCGCAGAGCCAGCACCTGTTGGCGAAGTAGGGCGGGAGCAATCAAACAGGATTAGAGGTTTGGAGAGCGGTACATTTTCTTCTATGGCCTTCACATCAAGAAGCACATGGAAGGGTGATGGATGCAAAACATGCGTTACTTTGGTTTGGTTTTGCATGTGTTGCTCTTCCATGTGCTTCTTGCTGTGAAGGCCAGTTATAGGTGGGGGCAGGGGCCATTTGTTTGTCATTGATGTAATATTTGTGGGGGGACATACTGGACACCTTTGCTGCCATAGTGCTTTATTCTGGGTGTCTAGTGTGCCCGTGTGTTTAAGGAGGGGTGGGGCTACCTCCGGCTCACCTGCCCTCCGTCTATCCATTAGAATGCATGTACTTCTAGTATGGAGGCTCTCATAAATTAACAAAAGTGAGGAGTGGAGATAATAATGGGGTGCCTTGGAGCGTCTCTGCAGCTTACACATGCATTTGCAAATGTGTGCAATCTAAACCTCTGTTTTTAAAGCAAACTGTTAGACAGGATAATTTGGTTGGTTTCAGACTGGCTGGTGAGTTGAGCTGGGAATTTTCTTTGGTTTTGTTTTGCATGAGTCCAAGAAGCCCCTGGTTTAGAGGAAGTGGGTTGAAGCTGAACTCCAGGAATTATGGAATTATTCATATTGCATACTTACATTGGTCCAGCTTGGCAGAAGCCAAGCTGGACCAATGTATACCAATGCATACCTGATCTGCCGTTGGGGAAGCTGGAAAGTATGTAGTATTCGGCATTACTATAGCAATAGCCACAGTCTTCCGAGTCCTGCTCAGGTTCTGTGTATCCATTTTCCCATTTGGACACTCACTACAGGAGGTCAATTGCTCTGCACTGCTGCCATTAATAGAATGCCTTGCGTTTTTTTCAATTAATTCAAGGTGTTTTATGATGAGGTAGAAAGAAGGGGAGGTAATGTCACGATCTCCGCCACCTCGAATCAGCGAATGCCTTGTATTAAAAAAAGACGTTCTACGAATGGCATCAGTGCTGAGTGAGCGACAGAGTAGCCATTTAAATGGAACCCGAGCAGGACTCAGAAGATCGTAGCTATCACTATTGTGGTGCCAATTACTGCAGTGATTCCCAGATTCCCCAGTGGTCCATCAGGTATGAGATATGCATTGTGTCAAGCTGAACCAATGTAAGTTTGCAATACAAAGAATATCCAGAGTTCAACTTTAAATGGTGAAGACATCTAGCAGCAAGAAATTTACTGCAGGAAAAAAATCTTTGGATTGAAGTTGAATATTGCAGAAAAAGTTGATGTAGTCATTGGGGTTGATTTACCTAAACTGGAGTGCGCAAAATCAGGTGCAGCTCCACATATAAACCAATCAGGTTCCAATTTTTTTTTTGTTAAAGCTTGAAGTGATACTAAACACACACTGTTTCATTTACATTGTCCCTTCTATTTATAATAAAATGGCGGTCATTGCAATACTTTTTGTCACACCGTATTTGCGCAGCGGTCTTACAAGCGCACTTTTTGGGGAAAAAAAACTTTTTTTAATTAAAAAATAAGACAACAGTAAAGTTGGACAAATTTTTTTTATGTTGTGAAAGATAATGTTACGCCGAGTAAATTGATACCCAACATGTCATGCTTCAAAATTGTGCCTGCTCGTGGAGTGGTATCAAACTTTTACCCTTAAAAATTTCCATAGGCGACATTTAAAAAATTCTATAGGTTGCATCTTTTGAGTTACAGAGGAGGTCTAGAGCTAGAATTATTGCTCTCGCTCTAACGATTGCGGTGATACCTCACTTGTGTGGTTTGAACACAGTTTTCATATGCGGGCGCTACTCACATATGCGTTTGCTTCTGCGCATGAGCTCGTCGGGGCGCTTTAAAAAAAAAAAAAAATCCTTATTTATTTTACTGGATTTTATTAATTTTTAAACTGTTTTTAAAACAAAAAAAAAAATGGGTCACTTTTATTCCTATTACAAGGAATGTAAACATCCCTAATAGAAAAAAGCATGACAGGTCCTCTTAAATATGAGATCTGGGGTCAAAAAGACCTCAGATCTCATATTTACACTAAAATGCAATAAAAAAAAAAAAAATGGTCATTCGAACAAATGACAACAAAAAAATGTGCCTTTAAGACGTAAGGGCGGAAGTGACGTTTTGACGCCGCTTCTGCCCTGCTATGGTATGGAGACGGGTGGGGGTCATCTTCCCCTCACTCGTCTCCATACCCAGCTAGGAAGAGGACCCGATCGCCTCCGCCGCTACCGACGGCTCCGGTAAGCGGCGGAGGGCACGGGAGAGAGGGAGGGGGCCCTCTCCTGCCGCCGATAACGACGATCTTGCGGCGAATCCGCCGCAGAGACCACCATTATCATTTACAGGACCGGCGCCTGAAGAGATGGATACCTCGGTTGTGGCAGCAGCTGCTGCCGTTACCGAGATATCCCTCTTCAAAAAGAGGAGGTATATAGTCCTTAAGTGGTTAAATTGTCATACAAATATATTATTTTTGGCAATAGCATAGTGTGGGTGGATTCCTGACAGTCACAGGTTGTGTCATGCCCCTTCAGCCTATATCTTAGAATAAGAGGGAGGAGAAGCCCCCATCAATCTATATGTAACATCCCACCCTATTGTGTTTAGCTGGTTAGTGAGCATGGAGGAGGAGGGAAGGAGTGGGCAGACATTTATCACTGTGTGTACACCCTCATGTTTGACTCTATGGTCACATGGGCTGCTCAGATGTGATAGGGAGGAAATGTTCAGCTGCCAACACTGCTCAGCAAAATCCCTAACTGAATTGGGGACATGAACAGAAGGTGGAGATAGAGAGCAGCAGGATCAACCAGTTTTTTTGCAGAATACAGAAAACGAAACTCATAGTGATGGAGTGAGTATGAGCAGCATGTAATACACCATTTATTGATAGTATTTTATGACGTAGGTTTAGTAACACTTTATTTGAACAAGCTGAAGTTAGAAGCCGATTGGCTGCCATGCACAGCTGCACCAGATGCACTCTCCAGTTTTAGTAAATCAACCCTATTGCATCTGTTAATGGACTTACCGTATATACTCGAGTATAAGCCAACCCGAATATAAGCCGAGGCACCTAATTTTACCACAAAAAACTGGGAAAACGTATTGACTCGAGTATAAGCCTAGGGTATCCATCTGCATGCCTCACTGTGCCTCACTTTGCCTCACTGTGTCCATGTGCATGCCTCACTGTGCCCATGCCTCACTGTGCCCATGACTAGACTGATGTTTAACATTGGCGTCTATGGAAGGGGTGCCCAGCTTTGAAAAATTGGTGCTCCCCGGGTGCAGGTTCTCCAGACAAAAAAACTTTGCACACTTGTAGAGGAAGAATGGGGCAGGTAGCAGGTCCCCAAATTCACCGGAGAAATTACCGTTTAACATGGGAGTCTATGGAAGGGGTGCCCGGCTTTGAAAAATCGGTGCTCCCCGGGCCGTAGGTTCCCGGGACAACAAACTTTTCACACTTGTAGAGGAAGAGTGGGGCTACATGTGTGCAATGTTTTGGGTCCAGGGGACCTATGACCGGCTGGTAGCAGGTCCCCAAATTCACCAGAGAAATTACCGTTTAACATGGGAGTCTATGGAAGGGGTGCCCGGCTTTGAAAAATCGGTGCTCCCCGGCTGTAGGTTCCCCGGACAACAAACTTTTCACACTTGTAGAGGAAGAGTGTGGCTACATGTGTGTCAAGATTGGGGTCCAGGGGACCTACAGGGTCGGTACCGGGTCCACAAGATACGGGAGATCAGGCGCAAAAAGGTGACTCGAGTATAAGCCGAGGAGGGCATTTTCAGCACAAAAAAAAGTGCTGAAAAACTCGGCTTATACTCAAGTATATACGGTAATTCATTTTATTTTGTTATTTTTGGCCGGAATTTTGCTCTAATCTTGCCATCTGGCCACTGACTACATAGCCAGCAATAAAACCACACAGAGGCTCTAACTCTGCACTACGCAATTAAAAACAAATTAAAATGTCTTGGCTGGAGTTGGGTTTTAATGCAAGGTGATTTAATATCTTCTATCTGTGTTTTTCTCATTCATATAAGCGTTTGTGTGTCAGATGAGGACAATTGGCCTTGTTTTCCTTTTGTTTTGTTGTGGGTGGAATGACACAGAGTTTTATCCCTTGCTGGCTATTCGCTGGTTATCAAACCCCTGGAAGGAACATCTGCTCACCTTCTCCGTAAAAGTTTTGGGTAAAATATCATTTGAAATAAACAGTAAGCGCAGGCTGAATGAGCCCTAATTGCATGAAGGAACATCCATGAAAAAAGAAAAAGACACATTTCTATTCCACTGGTTTGAGGCATTGTCTAGTTTTTATTGTTCTAATTTCCTAACTACTCTGTTCTGGAATGATCTACAGTCCTTTTGGCATTTCACCTTCCTCAACTGAATAATTTATCCTAGTCAGTGGGATATTAAATCCAGCTTGCCTCATGAATACTGAGGTGAAATATTCTTTCAGGCTGTTGGTAAAATTGACCTCATCTGTCACAAAACTTCTCCTGCACTTCAGTGGGGCCATCTCGCTTCTTCTCTACAGTGCCAGACTTTCCTAGTCATTATTCCATGGCCAGGCTTGTGTGCTCAAGTATAACCTTATTGGAGGGAAATATATACAAAACCATTAACATCTAAAGCAGATTTTCATATATTGGAAATTGCACCTGAATAATAAAGCAAAGCAATGCGAGAATGCTGTAGAGAGTGTTATAGCAAAAAAATGTTAATATATAATATCAGGGCACAGAAAAGACAAATATTCTCAGAGACTCCTGAACTGATGGATATGGATGTCAAATGTGTGTTAAATCACTGTCAGCCTTGTACAGAACACACTGAAGACAGTTCAAGCTGGACACTGCCCCTGCCAACACACAATTGGAAATGTATGGCAGAACAATCTATACTGCCCTTAACAATCAAATCATCATGAACTAGAAACAAGTAAAGAAGTAATTCAAGCGGAACTAAACCCAACGATTTAATAGTTTCAAAAAACAGTTACATTCCTGGCATGCCAGGAAATGCTAACTGTCACATTGGCTGTGCTCTCAACCAAACCGTCACACCATCCAATGGCTGGTGTCATAACTGATCACATGAGCAGCATCATGGCAGTTGAAGATTAAACAGAGGCCAAGATGGCAGCTTCCTTGGCTGAAAATGATAGGAGGGTTTACTTACACTTTAATTGTTTGGCTATGGACAGAAGGTAGTTCAGTCAGAAACAAAATCAATCATAAAGTCAGTCGTAGCATGGCTCAAAATTAGCATCAAAAAGGTGCTGCCTGCTTGTGGATTTAGCCATTAGCACAGCCTTGCTAACTTTAGTACTTAGTGGCGTTTATGTACTGACATAAATGTTTGGTTATCAAACTGAATTTATGGATTGGCTAACAAGCCCAACAACCTATAAAAGTATATTCACCTAAAATGGACCAAGCTCTAGTGATCTCCTTACACTGTTATCTTTGGGTGGATACCATACAAAGCCAACTTGAAAAAAACAGCGCTCCCAACTCCTTAATTAAACATCCACAGCTAAATGGCTGGTACTCGGGCACAGAATGCGGTCCGCTGAAGAACTGAAGAAAGAAAGATAGCGGGCATCATGGTCAAGTGCAGCAAGACATCAGCTGAGGCCTTATGCACACTGGGCATCTTTACAGTTGCTGTTTTTGGCTTCAGGCGTTTTTTTTCTGCATCGAGTAAACTCGGCTATTTAGCGTTTATCAGCATTTTTGAGCCATGAGCTTTTCTGGGAGTATAGTTTTGTTAAAAAATGCTACTGCAAAATTCATTCTGCAGCTACAGCTTTCTACAGCCAATGCTACTGGTGTTTTTATAATGTCCAGTGTGCATGAGGCCTTGAAGTGTAAGTAAACCCCCCTATCGTTTTCAGCCAAGGAAGCGACCATCTTTGCCTCTGTTTAATCTACAACAGCCATGATGCTGCACATGTGATCAATTATGACACCAGCCATTGGATGGTTTAAAAGTTTGGTTGAGAGCACAACCAATGGGAGTGTTACATTTCTGGCACATGCAGTAAAAGAAACTGTTTAATGGATGGGTTTAATTCCGCTTTATGTGGTATTAAAGGTTTGGCTTTTAAAAAACATTGCATACTTACCTGCTCTGTGCATTGGTTTTGCACAGAGTACCCCTGATCCTCTTCTTCTCCAGTGCTCCTGGCTCCTCCCCCTTGACCAGTGCCCCCAATAGCAAGATACTTGCTATGGAGGCAGTGGTGTGTGCTCCCTCCCGAGCCCTCATCTATCCATCCATCCATAAGACACATAAAGCCTTGTCTCGCGCACCCCCCTCCCAGCACGCTCACATCATTGGCTCACTGGCTGTAATTGACACAATGGCTCTCGCTGCTGCCTCAGCCAATGAGGAGAGGGAATCTCGGGACAGCCGAGGCTTTTGTGCACATCGCCGGATCGAGAGGGGGCTCATGTGAAGATTAGGGGGGATGTGGGGAGGGCAGTACCTAGAAGGTTTTTTATCTTCATGCATAGAATGCATGAAGGTATAAAACCTTCAGCCTTTACAACCACTTTTCTTTCTCGTACATCACGGGACACAGAGCGACATAGTCATTACTAATGGGTTATATAGATACCGTCAGGTGCTGGCACTGGCAACTTCCAAAACCGGAAGTACCCTCCCCTATATAAGCCCCTCCCATCCGGGAGCACCTCAGTTTTTTGCCAGTGTCTAAGGTGTTGGCCAAGAAGAAACATGTGTTTTTCACTGAGCTTGCGTACAGGTTCTTTTGGGCCTCAGTAAGCTATTCCGGATCCGACCAAAAAAGCTTCATAGCTAAACGGTCGGTACCCGGGCCTTGCAGAGAAGAGCAAGGTTTTGCCTGTAATGCTTCTCTTAGGAGAGCTGGACCCTGGGATCCAGAGCTCTGGTCATACCCACGACCAAGATGTTTTCTGTGCAGGGTGCTATACAGGTCCAGGGGAGTGGAATCCTTGGGAACCCGGTCCCTGAAGGTTTGATTACAATGCCTGCCGTGATAGGTGAAGTTTGGGCTTCTGTGGACCAAACAAAGTCCTGCGGCGAGGAAAAGGTAAGTGGGGGCCCTCAGGAACTTGGTTCTATTGAGGGACCCCCAAGCCTATTTTGTCTTTCTGCCTGTTACCTAAGGTATTCCCGCTAATATTCTGTGTATGCCTGTTACTACTGAGAAAATGTAAAAATTTTAATAGTAGGCAAGAAAAAAAAAATAAAAAAAATGTAAGACCACGGTACCTGTGTTAGACACTAGAGGCCGCTATGGTTCTTTTTCTTGTAATGTGGATTTTTTTCTTCCAGAATCAAATCCAGGCAGTTGGTATGTTCTCTGCTGGGAAGCTGTCTCCTCTGCCCTGTTGCTGCGCTCATCCATCCCCGGGCCCTGCGGCAAAGGGGGCCCTGGCTCCCGTCTAGCTCCTTATTGTTTTTAAAAAAGGGCGCCGAAGGCGCACGTGCCCGCGCGCGTGCGCGTGCACGCGCCTCTATTCATAGAGGCGATCTGAAAAAAGGGGCGGAGCGGGTGGATGACGCTCAGGTGTGCGCCACGGCGCTGCTGCGCATGTGCGGGCGTCCAGCGTGTTTTAAAGCACATTATAGCTGGCTATTGAATGCACAGACAGAGCTAGCAACAGATAAAGGCACACAGAGGCGGTTGATGCAGGCATCCCCTAGAAAGGCACTTTAGTAGACACCAACTGTGATATAGCAGCAATTGTGCTAGACTATTCTCAGTAAAAGTGGTGTATTACGGCTGGAATACCTCAGCTTTAGGCTTAAGAATATGCCGTCCAGAAGCTCCGGAACTGAATCTTCCAGGAAGCGAAGGGGGTCTCATCGGGCTCTGAGGTGGGCATGCTTCTGCTGCACCAGTCTCCCCTGAAGTTCAGAGGTAAGTGACCATAGAGACCCCGCAGGGGTACTTGGTACTGTGGCTGTCCTCAGTCACCTGCTCCTGTGTATGTAACAGAGGAGGTTTTTTCCTCAGCTCTGGGAGGATTAGAGAGAGATTGTCAACATTGATCGCTGCCTCCCTGTCAGGGAAAGCACGCCGATCTCCGTCTCCTCCTTCAGAGTGCCTGTTAGCAGAGCAACAGTCCCATACAGGGATCGACCTGCCTGAAGGGGATCAGGATGAGGTTGATTCTGTTATAGAGGAATCAACAGTGGAGGAACCTTTCTCAGCAGCTCAAGCTGAAAGATTATGGGTTCAGTCTCTGACTAACATGGTCCGATCGGCATTAAAAATGCACCTTGCGGAACCATCAACCACTACTGTATCCTCGTTGGGGTCGCTAGAAGCCCCCAGACTGTCTGTTCTTTTCCACTTCACCCTTTTACTGAAAGGGCTTATTTACCAGGATTGGGAACGTCCTGAGAAAATATTATTCCCCCAAGAGATTTCCGGTGGTCTATCCCATGGAGGATAAGTTCATAAAAAAAAATTAAAAAAAATGGAAGGTCCCTACAGTGGACGCAGCCATCTCTTGTATGTATAAATCACTGACATGTCCAGTGGATAATGTCCAAATGTTCAAGAACCCAATAGATAAAAGATTGGAGTCCTTATGAAAGTCTGCTTCTTTCTACAGCAAGCTTGGTGACACAACCAGCAGTAGCAGCTATTGGGGTCTGCTAAGCAGTGAAGGATCAGTTAAAACAGGTCTTGAGGGACTTGACAGATCAGCAGGCCTTGCCCTAGCTGATCTACCTAGAGCCTTAGGCTTTGCGGTTGACGCCATAAAGGATTCAGTCCATCAGGCCTCCCGCCTTACGCTGTCTAGAGTACATATGCGTAGGCTTCTATGGCTCAAAAACTGGTCTGCTGAAGCTCCCTGTAAGGAATGGCTGGTTAGCGTCCCATTTCATGGTGAACGCTTATTCAGGGAAAACCTGGACAAATATATCCAGAAAATTTCCAGCGGTAAAAATACGCTCTTGCCGGTTAAAAACAGAGTTAGAGGTCCCTCTTTAAGAGGCCTGCTTCTCCAGTCCCTGGGGCATCGGCTGTGTAACAGTTCCGACGGCCTCCTCGGTCAATTCCCGGGGGTAAAAAACAGGGACAATAGCAGGGTAATGAGAAACCCTGGGTCAGGGGAGGTACAAAACCTCCCCCAAAGTTAAATTCATTGAAGGGTTGCCCCCACTCAGTCGGGTGGGGGGAGGACTCCAGTTGTTCACAAGAGACCTGGCGGGACGCGAACAAGACAGATAGGTGCTCTCCGCAGTATGTTGGGGATACAGATTGGAGTTAAGAGACTCTCCTCCTTCCCATTTTTGAGGTCAAACGTGCCAAGGGATCCCCGGAAGAGAGGATCCCTCCTGTTGGCACTAGAACAACTATTGCTCCAAGGAGTAATTATGGAGGTTCCCCTGGAAGAATGAGGGTTCGGGTTTTACTCAAACCTCTCTACAGTCCCGAAGCAAACGCGGACGGGAGGCCCATATTAATTCTAAAAGGGCTATACAAATTCCTGTATATCAGGACTTTCCGATGAAGTCGATCCGATCGGTGGCCACTGCCCTACAAGGGGAGGATTGGTTAGCCGCGATCGACATCAAAGATGCTTATCTGCACATTCCCATCTTTCCAGTCTACCAAAAGTTTCTACGCTTTGCAGTAGAAGGGCGCCATTTTCAGTTCAGAGCCTTACCCTTCGGTTTGGCCACAGCACCACGAGTGTTTACAAAAATTCTGGCCCTTTATTGGCCAATCTAAGAACACAAGGTGTAATGATAATGGCATATCTAGATGACTTGTTGCTGATAGACCACTCAGTGAAAAAACTAGAAGTGGTCGTTCACAAGACAATCAAGTATCTGGAATCTCACGGTTGGATTATCAACCGAGAAAAGTCAGCCCTAAAAACCAGTCAAAAGTCTGGAATACTTGGGGCTAAGGTTGGATTCAGGCCAGAGAAAAATATTCTTGCCTCGAGGAAAGGTGTTGTCTTTGAAAGATTTGATACACTTAGTGGGTACAAAAAAGACAGCCGTCCATACGCCTGTGCATAAGGCTGCTGGGAAAAATGGTGGCATCATTCGAAGCAGTACCCTACGGTCAATTCCATTCAAGGAATTTGCAGGGGGCCATACTGTCAGCCTGGAACAAAAAAGTTCAGGCCCTAGACTTACAATGTCCTTGTCCCCTTCCGTTCGCAAGAGCCTCCGTTAGTGGTTGGTTCCCCAGAATCTGGAAAAAGGGAAATCCTTCAGTCTGATTTCTTGGAAGGTGGTCACTACAGATGCCAGCCTTATAGGCTGGGGAGCAGTACTGGAGCAATAGTCTCTCCAGGGCAGATGGTCGGATGCAGAAAAGGCCCTGCCCATCAATCTCTTAGAGATACGAGCAGCCCGGTATGCCCTAGTAGCATGGACATCCAAACTCCAAGGGTCCCCTGTCAGAATTCAATCAGACAATGCCACAGCAGTGGCATATATCAATCATCAGGGGGGCACCAGGAGTCGTGCAGCCCAGAGGGAAGTAAATTACATCCTGAAATGGGCAGAAAAATATGTCCCAGCCATATCTGCGGTATTCATTCCAGGAGTGGAGAATTGGAAGGTGGACTTTCTAAGTCGCCAGCAATTAGGCCCAGAGGAAGGGTCCCTTCACCCCGAGGTTTTCTGGACAATATGTCAGCGGTGGGGAACATCGGATGTAGATCTTCTAGCATCCAGATTCAACGCAAAGGGGGACAGGTTTGTCTCTCGGACAAGGGATCCCCTAGCTTGCGGCTCGGATGCCCTAGTGTTCCCTTGGGATCAGTTCAAGCTGATATATGCATTCACACCGCCACAATGGTTACCTCGATTACTCCGCAGAATCAGGGTAGAAAAGAAACCAGTGATTCCGGTGGCTCCAGCGTGGCCCCGAAGAGCGTGGTACGCGGAGATTGTAAAATTTCAGTGGGGAGTCCTTGGACTCTCCCACGTCGTCCGGACCTGCTTTCGCAAGGACCGATATACCACCCTTCCTTACCAGCCCTAGGTTTGACGACCTGGCTATGGAAGCCCACATTCTAAAAAAAGAGAGGGCTCTCTAATCCTGTGGTATCTACCATGATCAATGCCAGGAAGCCGGTATCCAGGCAGATCTAATATAGAATCTGGAAGGCGTACATCGCGTGGTGTGAGGCCAAGAAATGGCATCCACATAAGTACGTAATAGGTAGGATTCTGGACTTCCTACAATGGGCTGTAGATAGGAAGCTTGCCTTGAGTACTATCAAGGGTCAGATTTCGGCCTTGTCAATATTTTTTCAAAGGCCCTTGGCTTCGCATTCACTAGTCAAAGCCTTTATACAAGGAGTGATGCGTATTAGTCCTCCGGTTAATATTCTCATATGTCCATGGGATCTAAACTTGGTTCTGTCGGTTCTACAGAAACAACCATTTGAACCATTACAGCATATTTCTTTGGTGCTTCTCACCAGGAAATTGATTTTTCTAGTAGCCATTTGTTCGGCTAAAAGAGTGTCGGAATTAGCAGCTATGTCCTGTAAGGAGCCATATCTGGTTATCCATAAGGATAGAGTAGTGTTACGTCCTCATCCAGCCTTTCTTCCTAGGGTGGTATCGAGGTTTCATTTGAACCAAGATGTGGTTCTTCCTTCTTTTTTCCCCAAACCTACTTCGGTAGAGGAAAAGTTATTGCATTCTTTGGATGTAGTAAGAGCAGTTAAAGCTTATCTAAAGGCCACTGCTCAGATTCGCAGAACGGATACTTTGGTTATTCTGCCGGAAGGCCCCAGAAAGGGTCAGGCAGCGTCAAAATCTACTTTAGCCAAGTGGATTCGACAGGTCATAATACAAGCCTATGGCTTGAGAAGGAGACCGCCTCCGTTCAAAGTTAGAGCGCACTCCACGAGAGCAGTTGGAACTTCATGGGCAGTGCATCACCAGGCCTCCCTGGCTCAAATCTGTAAGGCCGCAACATGGTCTTCAGTACACACGTTTACTAGGTTCTACCAGGTGGACGTTAGAAGTCAGGAGGATGTCGCCTTTGGGCGCAGTGTGTTGCAGGCCGCAAAAGATCCTCATGTCTGATAGCGCTCAGCTTATATATGGTGTATCCCCCCCCCTCATTGGGCATTGCTTTAGGACATCCCATTAGTAATGACTATGTCGCTCTGTGTCCCGTGATGTACGAGAAAGAAAATAGGATTTTTATAACAGCTTACCTGTAAAATCCTTTTCTTGGAGTACATCACGGGACACAGAGCTCCCGCCCCTCTTTGGGGACACTTATTGCTTTGCTACAAAACTGAGGTGCTCCCGGATGGGAGGGGCTTATATAGGGGAGGGTACTTCCGGTTTTGGAAGTTGCCAGTGCCAGCACCTGACGGTATCTATATAACCCATTAGTAATGACTATGTCGCTCTGTGTCCCGTGATGTACTCCAAGAAAAGGATTTTACAGGTAAGCTGTTATAAAAATCCTATTTTTATTAGGACATTGATGTATACAGCACAAACAGTCAACACGTTTCCCCCAGAACGGCCTTACTCAAGACTTGAAGTAAGGCTGTTATGATGGAAACACGTTAACGGTTTGTGCTCCATACATCAATGTCTTATGTCTTAATAAAGCTTATGTCTTGCTGCACTTGACTGTGACTGTGAAGCTGGTTATCTTTCTTTCCCCACCATACAAAGCCAGGCTTTATTTCAGTTTTTCAGAGATTCACACTGGATGACACAAAGTCAAATGGTTCTAAAAGTTTACTTACAACTGCTTAAGCTCTCATTATGGTTACATGAAGGCTTTGTGGCTTTTTTGTTATATAGATTTTTTCCAAAAGGGAGCTCACTATTAAGAAGTATATATATTTTAATTATATAAAATGGTAGATCTTTTTTGTTAAATAAATAAAAATTAATAAATTTTGGACAGAGTCGGTACAGGATAGAATCTATGTCAGTTCTTTATTCTTGTTCTGTGCCCCTATTGGGAGATTTCTCTTCCCATCGGGGCAGGGAACAAAACAAACATTTTCCAGTGCAAATAAAAACTTAGAAGTATAGTTGTTGGACAATTAATTGATCTTTTTAATCGCTCTCTTCCAACGGGAGAAGTTCCCCAAGACTGGAAGTAAGCGAATATTGTACCTAACCACAAGAAGGGCAGGGGAGAAGCTGGCAACTGCAGGCCAATATTTTAGTTCAATTAACGGACTCACTCCTTAAAATAAAAATCAATGATAACTTAAAAACACACAACTTGCTGGACCCAAAGCAGCATGGATTTCCTGAAAGCAAATCTTGTCAGAATATTCTGACTATAGAGCAATAAAAGTGCAGTGCTAATTAATAAAGCAATTAAAACGGTGCAATAGCAACAACTCCAAAGTAGGTTTAAAAGTGTGCAAACACCACCAAATAGTCCATGCGTTGTCCTCATAAAGACTCCAAAGGGTGGTGAATGATGTCAAACTAGCTGGAAAGTGTCCTCCACCAACAGTGACCACACATAGTTGCTTACCAAATAGCCATGACCACTACAAAAGAGCGGCCAAAAGCACAGAAAATCATCAATATTCAGGGCCAAATTGCAGGTACAATGAATCTTCCACTCCAGCTCACTTACCCGAATCAAATCACCCCCGTTACCATAGGTGTGCGCAGCCTATTGCATTAGTGTGTGCACCCCAAAGCTGAAACATGTGAGAAGGTGTGTATGTATGCATAATACACACACACTCTTATAAATAAATGTATAAAACATTTTAAAATGTACTAAAACATGAACGGTGTCAGTAGGGCAGAGGTTGGTGTCTGTATTTTTTTTTTTTTACAGTTTTTTTAGGAGCCCCGTTGGGGGGCTGATGTGAAATATCAGCAGGGGGAATCTGCGCTGCACGGGATGATTAGGGTGTGCCCAGGCACACCTGCATAGTTGCCAACAGTCACGGATTGGCCGGGACATTCCCGGGATTCAAACCCTTTTCCCGGATTTATTTTGTCCCGGCCAATGTCCCGGCCAATCAGTTTTTTCCCGGTTTCCACGACTTTGGCCGCTGCGGGCCGACGCCGCTAGAGGTCCACGGCCGGCGGAGACAATGTCTCCGCCGGCCGCCATTTTAAAGAAGACCAAAACCAGGATGTAGTACAATAGAAAATAAAGCTGCTGCGGCGCCGCCCATACCCCGCGTCTCCCCGTGGGTGGGCGGCGCCGCAGCAGCTTTATCTTCTATTGTACTACATCCGTGTTTTGGCTGGCCGGCCGGCCACCCCCCCGCCCCGCCCCGCTGCAGGTCTGTCTGTAATGGAAAGGGGCGGGCGTGGGCGGCGCCACAGCTTAATTTTTTGTGCAGCCACGCGGTCGGCTCCGCCTCTATTTTGTTCCCCCTCGGGGAAGGGGAAACAGTAATGGCGGTCGAGACAGGAGACACCTGGTTAAGGGGGGACTCCGCTGGGGACGCCTGATGTAAGGGGGGACTCCGCTGGGGACGCCTGATGTAAGGGGGGACTCCGCTGGGGACGCCTGACGTAAGGGGGGACTCCGCTGGGGACGCCTGACGTAAGGGGGGACTCCGCTGGGGACGCCTGACGTAAGGGGGGACTCCGCTGGGGACGCCTGACGTAAGGGGGGACTCCGCTGGGGACGCCTGACGTAAGGGGGGACTCCGCTGGGGACGCCTGACGTAAGGGGGGACTCCGCTGGGGACGCCTGACGTAAGGGGGGACTCCGCTGGGGACGCCTGACGTAAGGGGGGACTCCGCTGGGGACGCCTGACGTAAGGGGGGACTCCGCTGGGGACGCCTGACGTAAGGGGGGGGACTCCACTGAGGACACCTGTTGTAAGGGGGGGGACTCCGCTGGGGACGCCTGTTGTAAGGGGGGGGACTCCGCTGGGGACGCCTGTTGTAAGGGGGGGGACTCCGCTGGGGACGCCTGTTGTAAGAGGGGGGACTCCGCTGGGGACGCCTGTTGTAAGGGGGGGACTCCGCTGGGGACGCCTGATGTAAGGGGGGACTCCGCTGGGGACGCCTGATGTAAGGGGGGACTCCGCTGGGGACGCCTGATGTAAGGGGGGACTCCGCTGGGGACGCCTGATGTAAGGGGGGACTCCGCTGGGGACGCCTGATGTAAGGGGGGACTCCGCTGGGGACGCCTGATGTAAGGGGGGACTCCGCTGGGGACGCCTGATGTAAGGGGGGACTCCGCTGGGGACGCCTGATGTAAGGGGGGACTCCGCTGGGGACGCCTGATGTAAGGGGGGACTCCGCTGGGGACGCCTGATGTAAGGGGGGACTCCGCTGGGGACGCCTGATGTAAGGGGGGACTCCGCTGGGGACGCCTGATGTAAGGGGGGACTCCACTGGGGACGCCTGATGTAAGGGGGGACTCCACTGGGGACGCCTGATGTAAGGGGGGACTCCACTGGGGACGCCTGATGTAAGGGGGGACTCCACTGGGGATGCCTGATGTAAGGGGGGACTCCACTGGGGATGCCTGATGTAAGGGGGGACTCCGCTGGGGACGCCTGATGTAAGGGGGGACTCCGCTGGGGACACATGATGTAAGGGGGACTCCGCTGGGGACACATGATGTAAGGGGGGACTCCGCTGGGGACACATGATGTAAGGGGGGACTCCGCTGGGGACACCTGATGTAAGGGGGGACTCCGCTGGGTACGCCTGATGTAAGGAAGGACTCCGCTGGGTAAAGCTGATGTAAGGACGGACTCCATTGGGGGCACCTGATGGCATCTGGTGGCAGGCGACGTGGCAGGTGACACACTTGGGGCTTACAGTGATTCGGCATTATGGTGAGTTGAATGATTTAATTTTATATTACAATGTAATAATAGAAATAATGCGCTTCAATCATCCTGACACCATAACAAACATGGTGTCGGGATGATTGAAGCGCCAACAGGTGTTTTGGAGTATCCTTATCTGCCAATTTTGTTACACATTACTATTGTGGTGTAGGATCTGGCTTCTTTCTTTCTATTTCTTTCTCTCTCTTTCTCTCACCTCGGACTGTAGCCACACCCCTTTGAACCACGCCCATTTAAGCCACACCCACTATCGTGCGTAAATCACGGCCATTGCGCGCCGCATTTTTCCTTTCAGCATGACGCCTACAAACGAATGCCCTGTCCCCTAATTATAGCAAGGCTCCGCCTCAATACAAAAAAAGTGTCCCAGATGTTTTTTTTCCAATGTTGGCAACTATGCACCTGGCACACCCCCTGCCCGTTACAGAATGAATCTCCCAAGACAGACAGATCACAAAGGAAACAAAAGCCTCTAATAGTGTAGTATGTTCTAAAAACAATTATTTAACACACAGTGCACAGCAAAAAAACATCTGTGATGCTCAGTACATCTGACTGAATTTTTGACGATCACAAATGTCTTGGAAAAGGCTGGTGCTGTGGACATGGCCTATCTTGATTTCAGCAAAGTATTTTTAGAAGTTCCACATAACACTCATAAAAAAAGATGTTCAAGCTAGGACCTAACCCAACCCTTGGGTGATTCAGTGGACACGCAGCTGGCTAAAGGACAGAAGAGTGAACAGAGACCAGTCATTAGTGATGTGCCACAAGGCTCTGTACCAAGTCCTATTCTATTAAACTGGATGTAAACCCTCACATATACCCAGTGAAGTGAACAGTCTCAGAGGATACACAGAGATTAAACAAATCTCCCTACATAAGTTTTACATGTATATCTGCAGTCTTTTCTGGTTTACACCCCTTCAAAAGGGCAGAATTGTGTTAAAAAATCATTCTTCATTTATTCAGTAGCACAGAGGAGGGGGCAGAGAGGCTGCAGTTACAGTGTGTAAGAGCTGATTGGAGGAAAAGAATACACCCCCTCCACACAACAGAAGAACTGTGTTCTGAAAAGTCAAGCTCTGTTCTGAGCTCTCCACACCCTCCTTCCTCCAAACACAAACTTATCTCATGTGTCCGGAAAACTTCTCAGAAGTGACTCCTGCTGATAACAGAGGAACGAAGAACTAGCAGGAAATGACATGTAGAGGATTGGAGAGAGAAAAGTAAACACTACAGAGATATGTGCTTAGCTCAGCTTTCATGACTGAGGTTTGCAACCACTTTAACCACTTGCCGCTAGGGGTGCCGAAATTAATCGTCGCATTGCTGCATCGCCATTCGGGTGTCCTTGATGCGATTCCGATACATGCAACCGGGAAAATCGATTACCGGGATGATGCCCGCAGCTGCAGACATCATCCCGATACCGTTTTTAGAGCGGACGGTCGGCTTTCCAGTAATAACAACCACAAAAAGGCGCTCGGTTGTTATCCAGGAGGAGCGGGGGCGGGAGGGGACACCCCCCCCTCTCGCCGCCTTCCGCCGCTCTGACTGGGCCTCGCGTCTCACCGGGAGACCCAAGCCACGAGCTGCTACTTCCGGCGGCTAGAGACAGATTGGAACGAAGCGTCGGCTTCGTTCCAGTCTGTATGTAAACACGGAAGCGACGTCACAACGTCACTTCCGCTTTACTCGGCTGCCAATGGCGCCAGCTTTAAAAAAAAAAGAGACAATATTCAGAATTGCCGTTTTTGCCGATCTGAATACTTTGAAGTGCAAAGGAGGGATTTGGGGTCTTTAAGACTCCCGATCCCTCCATAAAGAGTAAACACATTACTCATGCCGCGGCCGCATATGTAAACAGTGTTCAAATCACACATGTGTGGTATCGCCGCGATCGTCAGAGCGAGAGAAATAATTCTAGCACTAGACCTCCTCTGTAACTCTAACCTGGTAACCGTTAATTTTTTTTAAAGCGTTGCCTACAGAGATTTTTTTAAGGTACCGTAGTTTGTCGCCATTCCACAAGTGTGCGCAGAAAGACACTCACCTGTCCCACAATCCAGCGACATGGCCACCCGAACCCTCCATTCTCTCCCCCGCCTGTCCACGGCGCTGGCAACACTACTGTAGGCATCTGGCTGTGACAGCTTGCAGCTTCACAGCCGGGTGCGCATGTCTCACTGCGCTGTCCTGCATAGTCGGGCAATCTTCTGGGACCTGTGATGTGTCCCAGAAGATTGCAGGGAGGAAGGGATGCCTAGGCGGCCCAAGCGCAAGTGGGAGCTCGTCGGTAATCGTGATGCATCGCGGAATCGAATCAAAATTGCTTACCAGATAATCATAATAGAATCGAAACGTAAGACCAGTGAAGATTCAAACCCCTACTTGCCGCCCGCCATATAGCAAAATGACGTCGGCAAAGTGGTTGTGTTATTCTGACCGGACGTCATATGATGTGGTCAGGATAACAAGCCGCTGAACGCCCTCGGGGGCGCTCTTCGTGGCGATCATTGTTGCGGTGTGTTAGTCTGACACGCCGCAACTCCGATCTAGGTAAAGAGTCTCTGACAGAGACTCTTTACCACGTTATCAGTCGTGTCCAATCAAGGCTGATTATGATGTAAACAGGAGGAGCCATTGATCAGCTTTTCCTCACTCGCGTCTGACAGAGTAGAGGAAAGCCGATCGGCTGCTCTCCTGACAGGGGGGTCTGCGCTGATTGTTTCATCAGCGCAGCCCCCCCTCAAATGCCCGCCCAGGACCACCAGGATGCTGCCAGGACCACCAGGGATGGCCACCACACTGGACCACCAGGTATGCCACCCTAGACCACCAGGGAAATGCTCCGCTGGCTGTTAAGTGCTGTTTAGACAACACTTATCCAACAGGCTCCTTTGGCAAAACTAAAATTATCAACTTGGAGCGGTGCCAGCAGGGTCACACACTGTTCGCATTTTGGCTGAGCCAGCAGAATATGAAAATCCTGCTTTGAAAATTTTCTTCAGGAGACTGCCACCACTAAGGAAAAAAAATAGTGGAGGAAGATCTCTATGCCAACATTTTAGAAGTCAAGATGAACTCAAAGCACCACTGGGATGCATCAAATCTAGAAAGCAAGGACTGAAATAGACACTCTGATAAAATGAGACCTCTCTTAAAAAAGTCTGGATCTTGAGTTGGACAGCCCCTATCCTCTAGTGGGGAACAATACAAGACTTGCACATAGGGTTAAGAAGAATTTAAAGAACATTCTTGCTTTGTGTTACATCTGACTTTTCTTCATAAAAGAGCCGCTAATATCCACAGATATGGAGAAGGCCTGCATCATGTGGCTTGTAAAAGCTTGTGAGAATGATGGATGAGTCAAAATATTAAATAAACAGGAATCCAAACTTCCAGAACTGTCACACTGAACTTGGTAAATACCCAAAAAAGGCAGCTAAGACAAAAGAGATTAATAAAGTGATAATGAAGAACACATTTTGCCCAAAAAAACCAAAAACTGATTCCCAAGTACTGATGTTAAGTGCAAAACAATTGGTACATGAAGATCCCGGAGATCCAGGGCTACCATAAAATTGTCCCTTTTGAAGTAGTGGTAATACTAATCTCCATCTTAAACATTCAGTCATAAGAAACTTGTTTACGCACCGAAGATTAATGTCGGCCACGTAAATCTGATGGTGGAGTGTTAAAATGATTATTTCTATGATCTCATGCAGCGACAGAATGCAGACATCTCCTGAAAGATGGATAGCAATCACAAGCAAGGGACCTACCACCCCATGAAGCACAGAAGACAAATACAAGTGAGGGGCAAAGCAAGCAAGTACCAAGAAAAAAATGTTTCCCCACTGGCAAAATAATTCCCTTTAGAGCCTTCCATGGACAGGCACCTCTGTTACCCATCCCTGTTGAACGAGAAGAAAAACCTGAGGGCTTGGTGGGTGGGGTATTTACATTTTTCCATTCCATGTCGCTTAATAGATGGACATTGACATCCTCCAGGTAGTTTATGATGTGGATAATATTGAAACTTAAACCCACCTCCAAAATTATATTACTATCAAGTTGTATATTGAAATGATTGCACAAGGATTCTGAAAATATATAGAAAAATGCTCAGTACCTTTTAAAAAAAATACTTTTGTTCTGAACCAATTATTCCACATTACTGCCGTAAGTGACCACTTTGTGTTTTGTCTTGTACACACGACCGGTTTTCCCGTCGGAATAAACTCGGATGGTTTTTCCGACGGAGTTCCGCTCAAGCTTGTCTTGCATACACACGGTCACACTAAATTCCGACCGTCAAGAACGCGGGTGGCGGAAAACACTACGACGAGCCGAGAAAATGAAGTTCTATGCTTCTGAGCATGCGTCGAATTGTTTCCAATCATGCGTGTTTTTTTTCTCCGGAAAAGCATACAGTAGATGCGATCAAACTTTTTCTGATGGAAATTCCGACAGGAAAAGTCTGATGGAGCATACACACGGTCGGAAATTCAGATGAAAAGCTCTCATCGGACTTTTGCCGTCGGAATTTCCGCTCGTGTGTACAAGGCATAAGGAGTTATAGAGAACATAGGCTTCCTGGACAGGCAGATCACTAACCAAGACATTTGTCCTCTCACATATACAGCTTTGTATCACTTCAGAACTTTATCTATCCCAATTTTACCATTCTATTTACAGAACCCCCAAACTGTCAACAACTGTTAAATATGGGGGCATGAACAAAAAACAACAATTATGCGTTAAAACACATTCAACATGCTGTAAAATACCAGGCAGAGATGGGAGCCCCTTACATCTTTAAATACTATAAAGCTACAATCCTAGATCATATTAAAAGTTGGTGGATCCCTGATTCTACTAAACTATGGGGCATAAAAGGGGTTAAATGGTTAGCACTTCTACCTAGCAGCACAAGGGTCCTTGGCTCAAAACCCAACCATGGCACTACCTCCACAGCATTTGCATGTTCTCCCTGTGACTTTGTGCGTTTCCTCTAGGGGTGCAACGGATCAAAAAACTCACGGATCGAATCGATCCTCGGATCAGGGGTCACGGATCGGATCATTTTCGGATCGGCAAAAAAAAAAAAAAAAAACACAAATCTTGTTACCCCCACCGGAGTTTTAGATTTCACATTTTAAAAGCAGCAGCAAACTTGCTGACCTTACATGGTTGTTAATGTGACAGAACACCTCTGATATTCACATTTAACTAAATGTTAAATGTGAAAATCAGAGGTGTTCTGTCACATTAGCAAGCATGTAAGGTCAGCAGGTTTGCTGCTGCTTTTAAAATTTAACATGTAAACAGTCTGTTGGATTTCCAAATAAAGTATTTAAGCATATAAACTCCTGTTTGTGTTGAAAATAATTGTGAAATTTAAAACTCCGTTGGGTGTAACAAGATGTCCGCTTTGCCCCTTCTTACTATCATTATTGTGCAGGAGTGTGAGTGGAGCAAGATGGCGGCGACAAAACGTCATTACAGCGGCGCTGCCGGGTGTACCAAGATGGCCTCCGCTCCGGAGCTAGGCCGAAGCCGTGGCCTTTCCTATGGCTGAGGCTCCGGAGCGCTCCGCGGATCGCGTGGTGATCCAATCCGAACAGGGTGACCCGTTCGGATCACCACCGATCCGTTGCACCCCTAGTTTCCTCCAACACTCCAAAGACATGCTGGTAGGTTATCTAGCTCCTGTCTAAATTGGCCCTAGTGTGTGTATGTATGAATATGAGTAAGGGACCTTAGATTGTAAGCTCCTTGAAAGCAGGGACTGGTGTGAATGTACAATATACTGTATATGTATGCGTAAATTGCTAACGCTATCCAAGTACCTGGAAGTAAATAAACTTTGGAAGCAACATTTTCACTCATCTTAGTTGTGTTGAAGTCACACACACACTAATAAATTCTTCTTGGATACAACCACTGCGACACGGATTGTGGAACTCATGAACTCGACATGAAACTTGTCCATTATTAATCATACATTTTAACATCCACAGACTTTCTCAATAAGGATCTGGATCTCGAACCTTGGGATTCGGTGACCTTAGGACAGTGTGATCCACTTTATCTGGCAATGTTCCTAAATATGAGCTCTGCTCTACCATTAATAGTATCATCCTTAACCACCGGAAGGTTTTATCCCCATTCTGACCAGGAAATTTTTTGCTACTGAGCACTGTGCTACTTTAACTGGCAATTGATCGGTCATGCAACACTGTACATAAATGAAATTATTATAATTTATTCCACACAAATAGAGCTTTCTTTTGGTACTTGACCACCACTGGGTTTTTTATTATATAAACGAAAAAATACCAGCAAATGATATTTTCAACTTTCTGTTATAAAACATATCCAATAAAATAAATTATTTTCATAAATTTAAGCCAAATTGTATTCTGCTATATGTCTTTGGTAAAAACCAAATTGCGTTTTTGGGGACACTTGTATAGTTCTGATTGTGATCAAGATACTGATCCATACAGACACTATACTAGTAATGGCGGTGATCAGCGACTTAAAGTGTGACTGTGATAGTGTGGTGGACAATCTGGCGTGAACTGACACTGGCTGGGGGGGGGGGGGGGGGGGGACTGACGTCGCTAGTGACACTAATACAGTGATAATACCAATAAACTGTACTGACACCCTGCTGGGTGCCCAGGATTAGGAGGGCAATCAATGAGTTAACTGTGCGACTAACAAATGTATGTTAGTGTATGTGAACTACTTTACTTATTTACTTACAGATCATCTGGCTGGAGTCTCTCCTTGCTTTCAGTTCTGAATGGTAACTGAAAGCAGGGAGAAATCCAGCCAGATCTGTGTGCTGTGTTTACCAACACACAGATCTCTGTACTGTGATTGGTCACAGCCGTATAGCAGGTATACAGTCAAAACAATTGGCTGTAACCTGTTGACAAACTCATGCTCTGTCCAATCACCTCACAGGTCAGCAGGGGGCAAGTGCCTGCATGCCTCCAAGGCAGGAAATACACAACGTACTGGTACGTTGCAGTGCCTGGGGCTGCTGCCCACCAGCAGTACATGTACTGCTGGCTGTCGGCAAGAGGTTAAGGAGATCTTTGAATACATCTTCCTTCAACACTTCCTATCCTAAATACAAATTTGTGACAATCCCTTCATCAAAGGGCTCTTATTTTACTACAATGAACAATTCAAACTGAAGAGGATTACAATTATTTATTGACTCCTCTCCCAACTCAAACTTACCAGTAAAGCTACCAACCATTCTGCAGTGGAAACTATGGTACAACGGCCTTTTAATATTTCTAGATGTATATTCTACTGGAAATCAGGGGAAAAAAATCCCCCACAAGTGGTACTATACCCCCAAAGGCTAGCCGCAATCTCCTCTCTACAATCTCCACTGTGTTGAAGGGAATGTGGATTTATCAGTTCTCTGCAACTTATTTGGTGAGCTTGTAATAAACCATTTGTCTTTTAGAAAGGTGTATTTGTACTTATTGCCCCAATCACTCACATTTGGTACACCCCAGACCCAGCACTGGTAGTTTTAGGAGTGGGATGACCCTACAGATTTCGAGCATGACTTACACAGGTGCTATTCTCCCTCCTTGCCATTAGTTATACAGCATTTTAATATCCATACCAAATATGAACTCATGTTTGCTGAAGCTCATCCTAACTGGGACAAATTCTGGAAGCACTGGAACTGCTGTCTACTGGATACAAGTTGCAGAGCCTTGATTTAAAACGCTATAGACTTTCTTCCTTGCCCCTTGTCTATTCTTCTTTCAGTTCAGAATACACTGTTCTCTTTTTTCTGGCCACATTTCATTGAGCCTATACTGATTGTTGGATATATTACAGAAAAATCCTATGCAACTGTAGCAGTACATGCCAAAATATCTGGCTTTACGTTTGAAATTAAATGATGTAACAACTTTTCTTGTAACTCTTTCTGCAATATACAATAAAAAAACTATAGTGAAAGAGGAATACGTTTGTGTGATTGCTTTTGTTATGTGTATTGCTTAGTATTAACTTGTAGACCTTATTTATCAGGAAGTGAAGCATTTAAAGTTAAAGTGGTTATAAAGTCAGAAGGTTTTTTATCTTAATGCATTCTATGCCATAAAATGAAAAGCCTTCTGTCTGTGTGTAGCAGCCTCCCCAGCACCCCCCAATACTTACCTGAGCCCCTTCTCTTTCCAGCAATATCCATGAATCCCTCTGCCTTCCAGAACACTACCTCCTGATTGGCTGAGACACTGGCTCCCCCGGCTGTCAATCAAAGTCAGTTCGCAAATCAGGAGAGAGAGGGGGTGGGCCGAACGGCAGCTCCGCGTCTGAATGGACACAAGGAGCTGCAGCTCGAGTGCCCCCATAGCAAGCTGCTTGCTGTGGGGGGCACTCGACAGGAGGGAGGGGCCAGGAGCAGCGAAGAGGGACCCCAAAAGAGGAGGACCCAGACTGCCCTGTGCAAAACAACTGCACAGAGGAGGAAAGTATAACATATTTATTTTAAAACAAGACTTTAAAATGATTGTAACAACTTACGGACCGCCCGCCATCGTTATACGGCGGTACTTTGAAGAGGGATATCGTTGTTTTGGCAGCAGCTATAGCGCCGGTATTCTCTTCTTCAGCGGGTGGTCAGCTTTAAGATAAAAGTGGTCTCTGCAGTGCATTTGTCGCAAGATCAATTTTAAAATCGGTGGCGGAAGAGGGCCCCCCTCCCGCCGGTGCCCTCCGCCGTTTACCGGAGCCATCAGTAGCGGCGGAGGCGATCGGGTCCACCCGTCTCCATACCATTACAGGGCGGAAGCGACGTCAAAACGTCACTTCCGCCCATAGCTCTTAAAGAGACATTTTTATTATTTTTTTCTTTTCAAATTGCATTAAATTTTATACTGTATTTTTATTGCATTTTAGTGTAAATATGATATCTGAGGTCTTTTTGACTCCATATCTCATATTTAGGAGGTCCTGTCATGCTTTTTTTCTATTACAAGGGATATTTACCTTCCTTGTAATAGGAATAAAAATGACAAAAATTTAAATTTTTATTTTTTTTAAAAACAGTGTAAAAATAAAAAATAGAAAGGTAAAACAAATAAAAAATAAAAAAATTGAATGCGCCCCCTCCTGCCGAGCTTGCGTGCAGGAGTGAACGCATACGTGAGCAGCACCCACATATAAAAACGGTGTTCAAACCACACATGTGAGGTATCACTGCGATCGTTAGAGCGAGAGCAATAATTGTAGCCCTAGACCTCCTCCAACTCAAAACATGCAACCTGTAGAATTTTTTAAACTTCGCCTATGGAGATTAAGGGTAAAAGTTTGTCGCAATTCCACAAGCGGGTGCAATTTTGAAGCGTGACATGTTGGGGTTAAATTTACTCGGCTTAACATTATCTTTCACAATCTAAAAAAAATTGGGCTAACTTTACAGTTGTCTTATTTTTTTATTAAAAAAGGTGCATTTTTTTCCAAAAAAAGGGCGCTTGTAAAACCGCTGCGCAAATACGGTATGACAGAATGTATTGCAACGACCGCCATTTTATTCTCTAGGGTGTTAGGAAAAAAAAAACAATATACAATGTTTGGGGGTTCCAAGTAATTTTCTAGCAAAAAAATAAAGTTTTTTAACTTGTAAACACCAAATCTCAGAAAGAGGCTCGGTCCTTAAGTGGTTAAAGTAGGTTGCCCAAAAGCGAACCAACTCTAAACCTACCAGCAGCCACATTCTAAAACTAATCGATCTAAACCTGTAAAGAAAAAATTGCGTAGGTTTAGAGCTGGTTAGGTTTTGGGTGAACTTCTTAGTTTCAACCCTAGAATATCCCATTGTGAAGAACAAGCTGTGAAATACAACAGATTTTTTTTTTTTCAATCCAAACCCTTTTATTGATAATAAAGGTCAGGACAGGGGGGAAAAAAATGTTTGTTACATTACATATCACTCTTATTTTGCATAGGATTTTTTTTTTTGCATAAAACTACCGGACAAGAAGGAGAAATAGATAGAACATCCAAACCAATATGAAGTGTAACAATACATGTATACAAAACAGTGCAGAAAGAATTTACTAAGTGGACAAGTAAGACGTGGTACACAATGACCAACATCCCAGAGTTTACCAACCATAAATTTCAACAGATTTTCACTTATACTTTTTTGTTGGAGATTTCACGAATACAAATGTGGAGTTTTTACAAACATTCCGTAAAAAAAACTGAACTTGTGCAGCTATATTCTGTAGATTAATTTCAATGTAAATGACCCTGACTTACTGTTACTGTAGCAGGTTGCAAGCACATTCCTGTCTGCTGGGCTAGCGCCGATTTTCCAGATTTCCCCTGCATGGTGCAGTAGAACATTCTTATTGATAATATTATTCTCGTCATCAAAGTCTATAACATGGATCTAAACATAAGAAAGCAAAAATGTGTAAAACTTGGAAATATAAACAGTAGAACTTGACTTTAGCATTGGTGTATGCCAGGTGTAATAAAAAATATTAGCATACATGTAAATTTGTCATATAAATCCAAACATTTGATACTATACACGTTTAACCTAGGCCAGTGATGGCGAACCTTGGCACCCCAGATGTTCTGGAACTACATTTCCCATGATGCTCATGCATTATGCAGTGTAGTTGAGCATCATGGGAAATGTAGTTCCAAAACATCTGGGGTGCCAAGGTTCGCCATCACTGACCTAGGCTATGCTAACTGAGGGAACTCAAGTTTTGACTCCACCATTATTCCATAGAACATCATTTCTCAACTTTTTCAATATGGAGGAACCCTTGAAATAGCCTTCTGGTCTCAGTGAACCCCTATTAAAAATTACTACATCTACAACTCATAATAAATTAGTGTGATGGCCAGTGGGAAGAATTCCCCCTTACAGATAGCTAAAAGGATCAGCGGTGTCAGTGGGAACAATTGCTCATATCTCAAGGAACCCCTAGCAACCTCTGGAGAAACCCTGCCATAGAAAGTAAACAGATGGGTAATGGTGCGTTGGGCTAAAAGGAATCAGAAAGCCAGTATTAAGCACAGCAGAGTCTTCCTCAAACAAAAAAAGGTAGGTATTCTGCAATTGGGGAACTTTGACCTTCTTGCTCTGAGTAAAGTCCCTGTTTCAAAGTTTCTAATACTAGGAGGAATGCTGACGTTACATAAGCAGCATGGTAGCAATGCAACTAGTATTTGGGTAAGGAAATGTTGTCAATGACAGCCTAGATATCGTATTTCTCTTTGTAAAGGTAAGGTCTCTCTTTCGGGGTATACAGTGTAACCCTTGAGAAGAAAAGTGTGTGCTTTGCATAAGAAACAGGTTGTTTGGTCAGATGCACATTACAGTAATTGTTTTTAACTTTTGTACAAGCTGTGAGTTATGCAAATAATAGGATTTTTATAACAGCTTACCTGTAAAATCCTTTTCTTGGAGTACACCACGGGACACAGAGCTAGTCATTACATAATGGGTTAAGGGTCACCAGCGGTGATTGGACACTGGCACAACCAATGGAAGACAGTTCCCCTCCATATAACCCCTCCCATCAGGGAAGTACCTCAGTTTTGTAGCAAAGCAGTAAGGTTCCCATAAGAAGGGGGGGACCTCTGTGTCCCGTGGTGTACTCCAAGAAAAGGATTTTACAGGTAAGCTGTTATAAAAATCCTATTTTCTTTATCGTACACCACGGGACACAGAGCTAGTCATTACATAATGGGACGTCCCAGAGCAATGCTCATATGAAGGGGGGGAGACACAGATCAAAACAGGCCGCTTGCGGACCAGAAGCCCTATACTGCTGCCTGCAGCACACTTCGCCCAAAGGCGGAATCCTCATGTCCTTTCACATCTATTTGATAGAATTTGGAAAATGTATGGACTGAAGACCAAGTTGCAGCTTTACAGATCTGAGCCATCGAAGCCTGGTGGTGCACTGCCCATGAAGCACTTATCGCCCTGGTAGAGTGCGCCTTAACAGGAAAAGGAGGAGTCCTGTTCTTTAAACCATAAGCTTGAACAATTACTTGTCTAATCCACCTGGAAATGGTGGATTTTGATACCGCTTGGCCCTTCTTGGGCCCATCTGGTAAAATAAACAAAACATCTGTTTTACGTATCTGAGCGGTTGCTTGCAGATACACCCTTACCGCTCTCACTAGATCTAGAGAGTGTAATAATTTTTCCCCCGCCGTCCGCGGGTTTGGAAAAAAGGAAGGCAGAACAATGTCTTGATTCAAGTGAAAAGCCGACACCACCTTAGGTAGAAAAGCCGGATGGGGTCGTAGTACGATTTTGTCCTTGTGACAAATTAGATAAGGCTCTTTACAAGAAAGAGCTGCTAGCTCTGATACTCTCCTAGCAGAAGCTATAGCAATCAGAAAGGCCAACTTCCTACTCAATATAATTAAAGGAATATGGCGAATAGGTTCAAAAGGTTGCTTTTCCAACACTGACAATACCAAATTCAAATCCCATGGACACAAGGGAGTCCTAACTGGAGGATTTATCCTCAGTACCCCCTTAATGAATGTCTGAACTAGGGAGTGAGATGCCAATGGTCTCTGAAAGAAGACTGATAGAGCCGATATTTGCCCTTTGATGGTGCTAAGGGCTAAATTCATATCCACTCCTAACTGGCAAAAAGCAAGAATCCTACTTATTTCATATTTCTGAGGATTCCAACATCTGGATTCACACCAGGAAACGTATGCTCTCCAGACTCTCTGATAGATGAGTCTGGAGGCTGGCTTTCTAGCATTAATGAGCGTAGAAAGAGCCGGACCAGAGACCCCTCTCTTTTTCAAAATGTGGGTCTCAGCAGCCAGGCCGTCAACTTTAGCCTTTGTAAGGAAGGGTGGAATACTGGACCCTGTGACAGCAGGTCGTGTCGAAGTGGAAACTTCCAGGGCCTTCCTATCGCCATTTTTACAATCTCGGCGTACCAAGGCCTCCTGGGCCAGTTTGGGGCCACTAGGATTACTGGTATTCCCTCCTCCTTGATCCTGCGAAGCAGTCTTTGTAGAAGAGGGATCGGAGGGAATGCATAGATCAGTGAGAACTGATTCCATGGAGTTATTAGAGCGCCTGTATTATTAGAGCGTCTGTCCCGTAGGCTAGAGGATCTCTCGTTCTGGACACAAAGTTGTCCAATTTCTTGTTGAACCTGGCAGCTAGCAGGTCTACATCTGGGTTTCCCCATCTCAGACATATGGCCTGAAAGATCTCGGGGTGAAGAGACCACTCTCCTGGTAGCAGCTGCTGACGACTCAGGTAGTCTGCTTGCCAATTTTCTATCCCTGGAATGAAGATTGCAGAAAGGCAAGGTACATGCTCTTCTGCCCATGCCAGGATCCGGTTCACCTCTCTTTGGGCTGCCCGACTGCGGGTGCCTCCTTGGTGATTGATGTAAGCTACTGCAGTAGCATTGTCGGATTGAACCCGAACTGGGTAGCCCTGTAACCTGTATGTCCAGGTTTTGAGGGCTAGATATACCGCCCGGATCTCTAGCACATTGATGGGCAGGATCCCCTGAGTCTTGGCCCAGGTTCCCTGGGTAGAGGCCTCCTCGAATACTGCACCCCAGCCCGATAGGCTGGCATCCCTAGATACCACCTTCCAGGCCACTGGGAGGAAGGACTTTCCCTTCCGTAAATTCCTGGCTTCTAGCCACCAATCGAAGCTGTGGCGTACTTGTGAGGACAGGCGCATGGGTATATCCAGAGCTTGGCTCTTCCTGTTCCAGGAAGCTAAAATATTGCCTTGAAGTAGTCTCGAATGAAACTGGGCGTAAGGGACCGCCTCGAAGGAGGCTACCATCTTTCCCAATAGTCTCATGCAAAGGCGAATAGACGGCCTCTTGTTTGCTTTGACCTTGTGGATCAGGTCTTTCAGAGACTGTATCTTCGGTTCTGGCAGGTATACCCCGTTTTGGGCTGTATCTATGATCATGCCCAGGTACACTATCCTTCTTTGGGCCTGGAGAGAGGATTTTTGTAAATTTATAATCCATCCTAAATGCTCCAGGTATCCTACTGTAGTGTGTACAGCGTGACCCAATCCCTCCTTTGACTGATCTATTACTAGTAGATCGTCCAGATAGGCTGTTACCGCAATGCCCCGTGTTCTTAGGTTTGCTAACAGAGGAGCTAGCACCTTTGTGAATACTATGGGCGCGGTGGCTACACCAAACGGCAGAGCCACAAATTGAAAGTGGCGATCTTCTACCGCAAACCTTAGGAATCTTTGGTGAGCGGGGAGGATGGGTATGTGTAAATGTGCGTCCTTGATATCTATGGGCGCCATGAATTTTCCGCCCTTTAAAGTGGCGGCCACGGATCGGATCGTTTCCATTCGAAAATGGCGATCGTTCAGGAACCGATTTAGGGATTTTAGATCCAGGATGGGTCTGACATCTCCATTTGGCTTTGGAATCACAAAGAGGTTTGAGTAAAAACCTGCACCTCGCTCTTTTTGGGGTACGTCTGTAACTACCCCTTGAGCCATTAAGTGATTCAAACCTTTGAAGAAGGATTCTCTTTTTTGTGGATCCTTGGAGAGTCTTGAACCTCGGAATTGAGAAGGTGGGATCTCTCGAAATTCCAGTTTGTACCCTGAGGATATTGTGGATACTACCCAATTGTCCTGGATTTCTGACCCCCAAGTCGCTCAGAACTGATAAAGCCTTCCTCCCACTCGGCCGAGCGGGGGCGCCCCTTCACTGAGAGGCTTTGGGGGCTTGCTTATTAGCTCTTGCACCCCACGGCTTCTTGTTCTTCTGAGCTTGCCCCTTGGCTTTTGTGGGCGGCTAAAACAGGCCGCCGCCACTGGTTGGAGTCAGATTTCCCGGGAGCTAGGGAGAGAGAGCGTTTAAAACAAGATCTCTTGTTTTTCTTTCTCTCAGGTAAAAGTCGTTTTACCACTTGATATCTTCTGTATATATTTTTCTAAATCTTCCCCAAATAGGCGTTCGCCATGGTACGGGAACTTGCCAACAGCTTTTTGCATGGGGTTTCCGCTGACCAATGCTTAAGCCAAAGTACTCTGCGCATCTGTACCAGCTGGAGTGTAAGGCGTGATGCCTGTATGATAGAATCTCTCATGGCATCCACTGTGAAGCATAAGGCTTTAGGCAAATTTTCCCAATTTCTAGCCTGCTCTGAAGGCAGTTCCTTCAGCCCCTGCTTTACCTGTTGGCTGATGACCTGACACATACCGACTGCTGCTACTGCAGGTTGGGTAATTGAGCCGGCCAAAAGGAAGGAGGATTTCAACTTCCTCTCAGAAGGATCTTTTAAACCCTTGTACATTATCCACCGGACATGTCAGGTTTTTATTTACACAAGAAATAGCCGCAACTACCGCAGGCAGGCTCCACTTCTTTAAAAAAAATTACCCCATAGGATAAAGAATGTTAAACCTTTTTGGAGGTGAGAAACGCTTATCTGGATGTTGCCAGTTTGCGTATATTAGATCCTCTAGTAACTGATGAACCGGGAAGGAGCATGCACCTTGCAGGGATCTTAATGACCCTAGGGAGGAGACAGGTAATTCCGTTACCTCCGCAGAGGTTAACTTAAATGCACTGCTATAGCATTGTACCTGTGACCTTAAAATATGGCTCCTCATCCTCTGCTGATGTAGCCTCCTCCTCCTCATCCTCCTCCCTCAGGTACTTCTGAAGGGAGGTCCAATACTGGAAGAGACCTGCTTCGCTTATTGTCCTTTTTAGAGGACTTAGCGATTAAGGTAGCAATTTTTTCCTCCAGATTATTTAGGGCAGCAGATAAAGTGTCCTCAGTGACATATACAGGCCCAGGCTTCACTGGGGAAGCCGCCATACCTGACAGAGGTAATGGCTCATCCTGTACAGGTGCATTTGGCAACACAGGAGAGGAAGGTACCGAGTCAGCACAGCTAGAGCCTCCTCTCAGGCGGTGGTGCTTTCTTATCTCTTTTTGTCCGTATTACTTCCCCTGGAAGGCTTACTGTTTAGACAAAATACAAGGTACCTAAATGCATATACTACCGTGTTCAGTTTAGCAAATACATTAAGTATGCAACTTTTAACACATAACTATGCATAACATGGATGTCTTCTAGGAAGTACCCAATCCAACCACATGGAGTCTTACGTCCCTGTATAGCTGCTGTGTTTCTCTGCCAGGAACAAGAGAACTAACGAGCTTGCTTGCTGCTGCAGTGCTTCTCACACTGACAGTCTTTTAAATTTGGCGCCGTTTCTGTGCCTGCACGCGCCACGTGCCCGCCTTCGCCCCCCCCCCCCTCCGATAAAGCGCGCTCGCGCGCGCGCGCGGCCCTTAGCGCTATGGCGGTGGCCATAGTGAGAGAGGACTCTCATCAGCCCTTGTTCCCACTTACCTGCATCTGCAGGTGTCTGGTCGGCCACCGAAAGGAGGATCGGGGTGCCCCAGCAAGCTCAGCAGCGGAGGTGACGAGCAGTGTACTTCGCCGAAGCCGACACTGAACAGAGTGAGGTGAGTATATTCAGCTCTTTACTCCCCCCAGTGGTGGAAAAAAAGAAGACATCCATTTTTTGAAAAAGGTCCCAACCTAGTTATGGACCTTCTAATCTCACCTTATCCACGCCGCAGGTTTTTCTGCTGAAAGATTTCAGACAGATACCAAACTTCACCCTTCACGGTGGGCTGTGTGTGCCAACCTTCAGGGATATGGGTTCCTATTTAAAGGATACCTCTCCCCTGGGCCTTGTACAAGACTCTTACCAGGACTTTATAGCGAAATAGCGAAAGTGCTGGATCTTAGAGCCCAGTCCTCCGAAGAGAGACATTACAGGCGACGCCTCATGGATGAGGCCCGGATCCCATCCAGATTCAGCTCATTTGTAGGCGTCTTGGATGGATCCGAAAGCATAGCTCTTTTACCCCCAGAGGGTCTCTTTGGTAGAGCTTTCCTTTAGCACCTCCTAACGCGTCCAACACCTTTCGACACTGGCGAAAAAACTGAGGTACTTCCCTGATGGGAGGGGTTATATGGAGGGGAACTGTCTTCCATTGGTTGTGCCAGTGTCCAATCACCGCTGGTGACCTTTAACCCATTATGTAATGACTAGCTCTGTGTCCCGTGGTGTACGATAAAGAAATTATCCTTTGCGTGCACATGGGCTTTATCTTTCCTGGAAATTGTGCAGCATAACCATTGGAGGTCCCCATGTCGATGGAACATTAACCAACAATGCCCATTTCACAGCTAGCAGCATACACCCTAATAGCAGTCAGACCGAGTTCTTGCCAACTAATTTAGAATGTAAGAACAATCAAAAATGTTCTCAGCATGACATATTAACTGATGATGCTAAATTTTGCCAGGGCATCTATGCACCAATTACCTCTGCTGGCACCTTCACTTCCCCTCCCAAGCATACACTGATCACCCCCATACTTTAAAAATCTCTCACTGGACCCCACTATTCTGAAGAACTTATGACCCATCTCCTACCATTCACCTCTAAACTTTTAGAACGCTTAGTCTACAACCGTCTGGGCCCCTACCTCACTGACAACAACCTTTTTCACACTTTACGTTCTGGCTTTCACTTGCAGCACTCCATAGAAACTGCCCTACTAAAACTTACTAACTGTTTAAACCAATGGCCACTACGCCATACACTTGCCATTAGAGCTTTCTGTGGCATTTGATACTGTTGACCATCCACTCCTCCTCAAAAAACATTACTCCTATTGCCTCCAAGATTCTGCTCTTTCCTGGTTTTCCTCCTATCACAGCACTCCTTCGGTGTTACCTACAATTCTGTCTCCTTCCCACATCCCATAAGAGTTCCCCAAGGTTCTCTTCTTGGACCCCTTCTCTTCTCGAACTACACCTCCTCTCTTGGTCATTTGATAACCTTCCACAACTTCCAATATCATCTCTATGACGATGACATCCAAATCTTTCTATCTACTCCTCTTTCTTCAGTCTCCTTTTGCATTACTATCTTACTAACCGACATAGCAGCATGGATCTTACACCACTTCCTCAAACTATCTTTCTAAAGCCGAGCTTGTAAAATAATTCCCCGTCCATGCCCTCCTCTCTTACTTTTCCATCAAGAACAACAATGCAAATACCAGTCTCTCCCTTCATACCAGTGTGCTAGGTCTAATCCTAGACTCTGACCTGTTCTTTCAGGCCCAAATCGACCCACTGTCAAAAGCTTGTAGACTTCACCTCTGTAACGTCTCTCAAAAATGTGCTCCCTTTTTAACTAATGAAACCACCAAGCTACTCAAAACACTCTCGTTATTTCTTGCCTTGACTATTGTAACTTCCTTCACATAAGCCTACCTCTATCTATTTGGCTTTTTTGTTTCTTGTACTAATAAATCTTGGATAATGCGCTAGCCATTTGCGCCCTTCTGTGTGTGTTTGTCAGAGAACTCATACAGCAAGTGCTCATCCTCATGCAGCAGCTGCTAACCTCCGTTCCGCATGCACGGAACCTTAGAGTGAGACGAACAGGGTTCAGAATGGGCATGCGCGAACATGTGCGCTAGTGCGCATGCGTACGCTTCCACGAATCCTGGCGTACGGCGCCCTATATAAACAGAGAATCTGTCCAGTATCAGTGCTGGATCGTCTTCAGCTTGTTCCTGTTGCTTCTTGCTTGATTGACCCTGCTCCTGAAATACCCAGCTTCCTCTGACATTCTCCTGGATTATCCTATTCTGTCCACCTGCCTCTGCTTATCGAACGGACCTTGTCTTGGACTTTTGACTACGGCTCTGCCTTCTGATTGTGTACCCCGCCGCCAGTCTGTTGCCAACTTCTGCTTGTTCCTGTTTATCCCAACCTGGTTCTTACTGATTGGATTTGGTGTCTGGCTTCTTCATCTTCTCTACAGACGTTCCTGTATCTCCAAGCTTCAGCCTTAACCTGCAGGCACCTGCACCTTTTCGTGCCCCTGCACTCCCTTTATCCACCACCAGGGGTGCTTGGACCGAAACCATGCAAGAGGCCACCCTCATCCTCTCGGACTCCGCTGTAAGGTACGCAACAGTGTTTCTTTGTAGCCCCTTGAGACTATCATGAATGCTCCTGCCAGATTCATCTACCTCACCAACCACTCAGTATCTGCCACCCCTTTCTGACAATTCCTCCACTAGCTTCGGATTGCCCAGCAAATCAAATTCAAAATGCTAACAACATACACACAGCCATTTACAGCTCTGCCCCAAGCTACAATACCAATTTTGTTTCAAAAATAACACCCAAACTATCCACTGTGCTCCTTGCAAGACCTCCTGCTCTCTTGCTCCCTTTTTTCCTCCTCCCATGCTCATCTCCAGGTCTTCACCAGAGCCTCTCCCACCCCCTGGAGCTCTCTACCTTAATTTGTTAGGCTATCTCCTTCTCTGTCCACTTTTAGGTGATCCATGAGAACTGCTCTCTTCAGGGAAGCTTATCCCCCAGCCACCTAATAACTGAACTTTGAATTCTTACATCAGCTCATCTCATGAAGGGGTTAAGATGCAACATTAGCAAAAAACAGCTACTAGGAAATACTGGAAGACAATGTTATATAGCTCTTGAATGTGACCAAGATTTGTTGCCCCAATAAAAATATTAAATATGGCTACAAAAGCATTAAAAATATGTACTATAATTTTCATTGTTTATTATATTGCTAATTTATTTCGCAAAAAAATGAAGGATCTTTGCTCCCCCTCCCTCTCAAACTCACATTCTCATCATGGTATGACCTAGTTTCTACAGTCATGATTCTCAAAAAGCTGGCTTCTCTCTCCATCTCTGTTTTATACTCAGCACATACACATTTTTTCTTTTAAAGTTGAAAACCCCTTTAGCAGAAGGACAACCAAGGCACAGTTTATTTGCCAAGCTCTAGGCCAGTTGTGCCAATAGGTTTGTTTGGGGTCAGATGCCTAGCAAATAAAGGAGGTGACCATGAGCATAGCAAAATTGCATTGTACTGTATATGTATCCGTACCGAAAAAAAAAAGTGCAGATGAGCACAATAACCTTCAACATCCCTCTTCATCGCTGGTCACAAAAGTATTTAGGGCTTCTTTTGTGCTGCACCCTTCTTATAGCGTTCCCTTTTAGAGATAGTATCGAAAATCTCAGAGCTTCCATTACCACTACATATTCCCAGTTCCCTGAGCCAGAAACTTCCTTAGGACCAAATAAATGTTTAGGAAACAAACTCCTTAATATAAGGTATATATATATTGTGACAGCAGGAAGGTAAAGTCACCTGGTTGCATCCAGGGGGGTAAATATATTTCGCCCAGATTCAGGCTTTACGCCGACTTATACAACTAGGTCGAGAGTTGTATAAGCCCAGCTGAGGCTAGTGGGCTCATGGATGACTCATACCTCTAGGGAGAGTGTGGGGCGTCGTGCAGACAGGGAGTTGATGAGACCAGCTGAAGCTTGTCAGCTCGTTTAAGGCCTCTATAAAAACTCCTAGCTTCATTAGGTGTTTGCTCATGCCTGGACCCAGACCTGTGTGGACTGTCTAGGGAGAGTGAACCCCTGTGCGGTGAGACAAAGCCTGTGTGGCTATTTGCTTGGACATTTAAAACCAGGGACTTAGGGACTAGGACAGCACTAGGCTGATCCCAGTTGTTAGTTAGGAAACCTGTATGTTTAGTCAGAGGTCAAGTTGACCAGGATTTATTTTGTTTATGTTTCTTTTGCTTTGCTGTGTTTTGTCACTGTAAATAGAAAATAAACCGCACCTTTTTGATTTTGAAAACCACAACCTCCGTTTGCTGGGCCTGTTTTTGTGTGGGGAGCCCATCTCGGGGGTCACACACACCCGCTGCCGAGCTAACCTCCTCACAGTTGGTGGAGAATGCGGGCAGTTTTTTTTTAAGCCAGCATGGAGGAGATACTGAAGCAGCTGGCTCTAGCAAATGCCAATCAACAGCAGAGTCTGGAGGCTCAGCAACAAGCCCAGCAGCAATCTGAGGCCCGCTTCATAGACCTGTTGCAGAAGCAAGAGCAGAGACTACAACAACAGATGTAAGCAGTAATGCAGCAACGTCCGCAGACCAGTGAGGAAAGCCGTCCCACTAATACCGCGTCCTTTGGGGTGAGTCGTTTATTGACAAAAATGACTGGAGAGGATGATCCAGAGGTATTTTTGACCACATTTGAAAGGACCGCTGAAAGAGAAAAGTGGCCTGAGGAGCAGTGGGCTGGACTGGTGGCTCCTCTGTTAACTGGTGAATCGCAGAAAGCTTACTATGACCTAGAGCCTAACCAAGCAAAAGACTATGTGATGCTAAAAGCTGAAATATTGGCAAGGCTGGGTGTCACCCAGGCTGTCCGGGCTCAGCGTGTGCATAACTGGACTTTCCAGCTTGGAAAACCCCCCAGGTCTCAAATGTATGATCTCATTCACCTGAGCAGAAAGTGGCTACAGCCAGAGACTTTGTCCGCACCAAAGATTGTGGAACGTGTTGTAATGGATCGGTTTTTGAGAGCTCTTCCTACTGCCATCCAAAAGTGGGTAAGCCATGGAGACCCAGAGACGGCCGATGGTCTTGTGGATCGTGTGGAGAAATACTTGGCTACAGAGAACCTGACGGCCTCTTCCAGAGACACTCGGACTTTCCACCCTAAGACCAGACCATCCCCAGGGGCGGATAAGAGGATTCCAAGGGGAGAGAGTGAGAGGGTGGGAGCTCTACCCCAAGTTTGGCGAGAACAGCCTGGGAAATCAGCGGCTCAAGAGGCCGCAAGAAGGATCGTTTGCTACCGCTGCCGGCAAGCGGGACATATTGCAGCCAATTGCCCGGTTGTGGAGGAACCCATGCAGTGTGACTTTCTGACGGGCAGACGTCAGTCGCTGTGTGCGACAGTCGCATGCACTGCCATTCGAGGAACTGAGAAACATTTATGCAAAATGTGTGTTAATGGTAGAAATGTTGTGGTATTGCTGGATTCAGGTAGCCTTGTGACCCTGATAAAGGCTGAGTTAGTTAAAACAGAGGTCTCTGGGAATAGCAAGGTAGCTGTTATTTGTGTGCATGGGGACACCCGAGAGTATCCAGTGACTACAGTGTGTTTCGAGACCCCCAAAGGTACCCTCTCTCATCCAGTGGGCTTAGTATCTCAGTTACCGTATGACGCCATTGTGGGAAGGGATTTTCCGAAGTTCTGGGAACTGTGGGATGATCCTGAGCCCCCCACTGGTGCCCCTATGTACCAGGAATGTGATAGCCAGAACTCCCCTGAGAGTGGTGAGGACTCTCCGGAATTTCCCTTATCAGTATTGGCAGGGGAGACTCAAGAAACTGGAGAGGAGCCCACCTCCTCAGACGAAAACCTACCGTCTGTGGAGTTTTCTGATCTTGAGGTTCACAGGGAAAACTTTGCCACAGAACAGTTGAAAGACCCCGCCCTAATAAAGGCACGGGAAAACGTAGTGAAAATAGATGGCGAGTTAGTGAACCCAGATAATACCTGCACTTACCCATACTTCAGCGTAGAGAAGGACCTACTGTATCGGGTGGCAAAAAGGGCAGAAGAAACCGTTGAGCAGCTTGTGGTGCCCAAACCTTACAGGAAGTTGGTGTTGGAGTTGGCCCATGGGCACATTCTTGGAGGTCATCTGGGGACAGAGAAAACCCGAGAGAGGGTATTACAGAGATTCTATTGGCCGGGGGTGATGAAGGACATAGAAAATTATTGTTCCTCCTGCCCTGTGTGTCAGAGGTCGGCCCCGATGCCACATTTCCGTAGCCCGCTGGTCCCTCTACCCATCATTGAGGTCCCGTTTGAGAGGATCGCCATGGATTTGGTAGGTCCTATAATCAAGTCCGCTAGGGGGCACCAGTACATATTAGTTATAATGGACTATGCCACCCGTTATCCAGAAGCGATCCCTCTCCGAAATACCTCGGCCAAAACCATAGCCAAAGAGCTATCTCTTGTGTTTAGCCGGGTGGGTATTTGTAAAGAACTGCTTACGGACCAAGGTACACCCTTTATGTCCCGGGTTATGAAGGAGCTGTGTAAATTGTTCAAAGTGACGCAATTACGTACATCTGTGTATCACCCCCAAACCGATGGGCTGGTTGAAAGATTCAACAAAACCCTAAAACAAATGTTGAAGAAAGTGGTGGATAGAGATGGAAAGGATTGGGACTGTCTACTTCCTTATCTGATGTTTGCTATTAGGGAGGTGCCCCAATCCTCTACGGGATTCTCCCCCTTTGAGTTACTGTATGGGAGACACCCAAGAGGGCTGTTGGATATTGCCAAGGAAACTTGGGAAAGTAAGAGTTCTCCCCACAGGAGTGTGATTGAGCATGTCGCCCTGATGCAAGACCGAATTGCACAGGTAATGCCCATCGTGAAGGAACATTTGGCCCAAGCGCAGTTAGCACAGCAGAGAGTGTACAACCGTGGAGCCAAGACCCGTACCTTTTCCCCGGGGGATAGGATACTGGTACTTGTCCCTACGGTTGAAAGTAAATTCCTTGCCAAATGGCAAGGCCCCTACGAGATAATGGAAAAAGTGAGCGAAGTGAATTACAAGGTCAGACAACCAGGAAGGCGAAAGCCCGAACAGATCTATCACGTTAATCTGTTGAAAGCCTGGAGGGATAGAGAGTCCCTAGTCGCAGACACTTGATCACCAGCTCAAACTGGTTGCGTGATTCCTGAGGTTGGAATAGCAGCCACCTTGTCACAACCCCAACAACAGGAGGTTAAGGAGTTTGTGCTTCGCAACAAGGAGGTATTCTCTTAGCTGCCGGGACAAACATCTGGGGTAGAGCATGACATCATTACCCCGCCCGGTGAAAGGGTGAAGGTAAAACCCTATCGGATCCCAGAGGCCCGACGGGAGGCAATACGGGAGGAAGTACAGAAAATGCTGAACTTAGGGGTGATAGAGGAGTCCCAAAGTGATTGGTCTAGTCCCATTGTGTTGGTGCCTAAACCGGATGGGAGCTGGCGATTTTGTAACGATTTTCGTCAGTTGAACAAAGTTACAAAATTTGACACCTACCCCATGCCACGTATAGATGAGTTGATCGACCGGCTGGGAACAGCCCGATACATGACGACTCTTGACCTCACAAAAGGGTATTGGCAAATCCCCCTGGCCAAGTCGGCCAAAGAGAAAACCGCATTTGTAACCCCAGACGGGGCGTTCCAATATAAAAGAATGCCGTTCGGGTTACAGAATGCGCCGGCCACATTCCAGCGGAAAATGGACCAGATGCTGAGGCCCCATCGGAAGTATGCTGCGGCTTACCTGGATGACGTAATTGTCCATAGCACAGATTGGGCCTCACATCTGCCAAAAGTGCAAGCAGTCCTGGACTCTGTTCGGGAAGCGGGGTTTACGGCTAACCCCAAGAAGTGTACCATTGGGCAGGAGGAGGCCAAATATCTTGGGTACACCATTGGGAGGGGAGTAATAAAACCCCAACTCAACAAAGTCGAGGCCATCCAGAGTTGGCCACGTCCCAACAGCAAGAAGCAGGTACGAGCCTTTCTGGGAATCGCTGGGTATTATCGGCGATTCATTCCCCACTTTGCTTCTAAGGCTGTGCTCCTAACCAACCTGACGAAGGGGAAAGGGTCGGTCATGATTAAATGGACCCCCGAGGCTGAGGCAGCATTCCAATTCTTGAAACAAGCCTTATGTAGCCAGCCAGTGTTGTACTCACCCGACTTCTCTAAAGACTTTGTCGTACAAAGTGATGCGTCAGATGTGGGGTTAGGAGCAGTATTGTCCCAGGTCTGGAACGGGGAAGAGCACCCAGTCATTTACCTCAGCAGGAAGTTGAAGTCCCATGAGGTAAATTACGCCACCGTTGAAAAGGAGTGTTTAGCGGTGAAGTGGGCTCTAGATTCCCTTCGGTACTACCTGCTAGGTAGGCACTTTGACATGGTTACGGATCACGCTCCGTTAAAGTGGATGGCTCAAAACAAGGAAACAAATAGAAGAGTGAATAGGTGGTTCCTGGCCCTCCAGGAATTCAACTTCACAGTAAAGCATTGCCCTGGCGTTCAAATGGGGAATGTGGATGCTTTGTCTCGAGTACATGAATGCCTGATTGCTGGTGTTCCAACCCCGAGGTTAAAACAAGAGGGGGGGGTATGTGACAGCAGGAAGGTAAAGTCACCTGGTTGCATCCAGGGGGGTAAATATATTTCGCCCAGATTCAGGCTTTACGCCGACTTATACAACTAGGTCGAGAGTTGTATAAGCCCAGCTGAGGCTAGTGGGCTCATGGATGACTCATACCTCTAGGGAGAGTGTGGGGCGTCGTGCAGACAGGGAGTTGATGAGACCAGCTGAAGCTTGTCAGCTCGTTTAAGGCCTCTATAAAAACTCCCAGCTTCATTAGGTGTTTGCTCATGCCTGGACCCAGACCTGTGTGGACTGTCTAGGGAGAGTGAACCCCTGTGCGGTGAGACAAAGCCTGTGTGGCTATTTGCTTGGACATTTAAAACCAGGGACTTAGGGACTAGGACAGCACTAGGCTGATCCCAGTTGTTAGTTAGGAAACCTGTATGTTTAGTCAGAGGTCAAGTTGACCAGGATTTATTTTGTTTATGTTTCTTTTGCTTTGCTGTGTTTTGTCACTGTAAATAGAAAATAAACCGCACCTTTTTGATTTTGAAAACCACAACCTCCGTTTGCTGGGCCTGTTTTTGTGTGGGGAGCCCATCTCGGGGGTCACACACACCCGCTGCCGAGCTAACCTCCTCACAATATATATATACATATATACACACATACACATACATACATACATACATACATACACACACACACACACATACATATATATATATATATATATATATATATATATATATGTGTGTGTGTGTGTGTATTATTGTAATAATTTTAAAGGTGTTAAAGAAATCTGCATTAATAAACCAGATAACACTAAACATTCCCTATTTCACTGTGAAAAAGCTCTCCTAATAAGACCAAATACCATTTTGAGAGAAAACAAATTATGATACAGTTTTATTTTATTACATCTGTTAATGGAATAAGAACAAATGTAATGAACTAATTTGACCAAATAAGCTAAAACAAGGTAAACCTGACACAAGCCTGAGCAATTCAAATGGAGCATATGATGAAAAATACATATGCAGAGGTGATCTTCAATGAAAACTGCCTGTACTTTTGACCACTCAATTTGGGGATAAAGAAATTAAAATATAGAAAACCTAGACTTTCAATGAAAAGGTCAAGCCGGATCATGTCTCATGCCCCCTAAGCCTTTCCATTGGTTCGTGAGACCACCCTTCACATTAGGGATATATGAGTGTCATTTAGTTTGCCAATACCAGTTACCATTTAGTTAGCCTAAGTTACCATGCATCTTAATTGATTGCCTTTTTTTTTCTTAATACTTTTATACTTTTTAATAGTAGAATACTTTTCAGTTTTTCTCAACCTTTTGTGGCAGAGCGAGGCTCTGTCCCAATGAAAAAAGGGTTAAAGTGGACACAGAGTCTGCATATCGGCTGAGTGCAGAGCTACAGAGCGTAGATTTAAAAACTGAGAAAACTGTGCTGGCAGTTTTCTTGAATCTTGCTATTTCTACATGGGGCTCTATGGCTTGGAGATCCTTCAGAGTCTTGGTTGGGATGGGATCTCCAACCCTGTGTCCGGGTCTTGTGGACAGCCAGCATGGTGTGTGCTCAGGTGCACACAACCAATATAATGAGGGGCTGGTGAGAGCAGAGTGGAGGATGGTGAGCAGCTTGCTAACTGCAGTGGCTGCTAGTGAGTGTTTGTGTGTGAGGATAAACACTGTGTGCGTTGAAGGGCTTTAAAGCTGTGTGCGTCCAAGGAGCCAGAAGCTGTGTGCATTAAGGGACTTCAAGCTGTGTGCGTTTAAGAAGCCCAAAGCTGTGTGCATCCAAGACTGAGACTGGAAGATCTAGTGGTTTTGGTATCAGTACCTAAAGCAAGCAGATGAACTGCTAACAAGAGAGCCAGATGGCTTGGTATGTTTTTCCTATTTTTGGACTGCTAAATGAAGTTAAACCCCTGCGTGGGAATCCTGAATGAACATTTTGCTTTTGTTTTTCTGTTTAAATAAACGTGGGCTACCAGGCCCTTAACTAGAATGCCTGTCTGATATGGACTCACTGCATAAAAATGCATCTATCCACTTGAGCTAAAACACCCCAATATCACAGTGGTGGATTCAGCGGGCACAAGACGGTGGAATCCGGGTCCTTGCTCCACAGTGAGTTCAGGTCAGGAACTGTTGGCTGTGTGTGGAAGTGCAGCCAGGCGAAAGGCATTGTGTGTTACAGGTGGTGTACCTGTGAACGAAAAGTCTTTTTTTTTTTTTCTGCGATGAACTGCTGCTAGCTGTGTGTGGCAGCCAGGCAAACTGCATTGCACAGAAATTTGATGGACTGTGTTGCATTCGGGTTGTGTACATGTAAAAGGAGAATCACATTTTCTTCCCTCTCTGCTGTGAACTGTGTTACCGGTTGCTGTGTGCAACACCGCAAGGATGGGGCGGTCAAAACAGAAAAAGGAGGCGATCCTTGCTGAAGCAAGAGAAAGGGTACTGTGGCTAGAGGGTATTTCACCACATGCCCCAGCCAAACCAGAGAATTTGACTGAGTGTGAAATCTCTGTGATCTGGGGTAAATTATTCAGGTCACCCCCAGTTAAAAGGGAAGTGAAAGAGGTTGTCCCTGGCAACAGGAAGCCAGGTGGACAACAGCGTGTGGAAAAGAGGAGAATGGTCGTCCGTGGAAGCAACGTCCTGGCCAGCAGGGATACAAGGAGTCTGTCTGCTGATGGTCATGACCAGTGGAGTCCTCAAGAGTGGTATCCCATGGCAACAGAGAGCCAGGCATCGAGGAGATGCCAAGAAATTAAATTTCAGCGTCCAGTACCGTGCTTGGGAATGTGGTCAAGTGGGGCATGGGATCTTTACTTGCCCAAGGTTCTGGAACACCGCTGAAGAGTCTGGAAAGGCTGCAGTGTCGCTATATGGCCCCAAAGAGACAGTAGCTGGTATGGATGCAGCTGAGAGACAGCGCACTCAAGTGAAGGCCATGATGCCAGCCACTGAAAATGGTAAGACTGTTTCAGTTTATGGTACTCAACCCAGTGAAGTGGGAGTATGTCCAGTGGGGAGATCCGCAGTGCCAATGGACATAGACTTGCGGCAGTGTGCTACCCAGAGCAGTGGGGAGGCACAGCGTAAATCCCAACTAGCCGCAGGGCTAAAGACTGGAAAGGACATGGGGACTCTGCATGTGCCTGCTATAGTCCAGCAGAGGGCTGGGAAAATTGAGTTAGGGGTGACCAAAACAGTGCTTGTGCCATGTTTCCTAGTGACAGGTACTGCAGGGTTGCCCAGGGAAACTTCCAAGAAGCCCGCAGTGACAGAGCCGAGTGTTTCCCAGGTCAGCTTTGGAGCTGCTCATGTAGGAAAGGGTGCCCCTTTAAAGATGGAGGGCGCTGTGAGGAGTCACTCAGAGGCTTTGGTGGGTAATAGACAATCCACAAAAGTAGCAGCTATGTCTTCACGTAGTGAAAATTCTGATAGTTATGCTGACAAAAGTGTTACACTGTTGGCAAATGTGATGGTATTGGTGATAATGACATTGAAAAATGTGTTTCCTTTAATGTCATGTCTGAAAATGTTGGAAATGTGTTTACTACCAATGATGGGAGTAGGATATCTCCCATGACAACCAGAAGCACAGGATTGTCCATGGACGTCTCATGGGGCCTCCATGTGTTGGAGCCAGAGGTTTTCCAGGATTGCTGTGGTGCTACTCTGGTGAAACAAGGGAAGACTGTGTCACAAAGTGAGTGTGTGTGGGCGCAGCCCCACAACCCTAAGTGTAACCCAGTTGTCAAGGGGTTAATTCAGCCTGCAAAAGCTGAAAGTGCAGAGCTGTATGTGTCTGTAGCGCCACCAGAGCAAGGTGGTCAAAATAAGGTATTGCACCTTGCCTTGGTTGAGGATGCAATCTCCCAGTGTGATGTGAAAAAAAAAATATGGTCACAATGTGAGGTAGATAGAAGTGACAAGTGTGTTGTTTTGGCTAGTGAATCCCAGGTTCCTGTTGGGCCTTCTAGAGCAGGTGATGCAGTGCTGTGGAGCACCAGTGATGGAACCACAGGAGACTGGGATAATTGGTGCAAGGAAGCAGTTGCGGCACTAGGCCAAGTGACAAGGAATTACGAAGCAATGATGTGTAACAAAGTTGTGGACAGAACACCTGCTATGCCCAATAGAGGGATCGCAGGATGGGCAGTGCTCAAGGGCACGCCAGCCCCTGCAAAGGCTGATGCCCTCCAGTCTGAAGGAACGGTTCTGGGCGCAGGCGTGGCAGATGGGTTGTCCATGGCCCAGCAACTAAGTAATGGCAAGTGTCAAGGTGACAATGTGACTAATGTTGACTCACAGAGGCTCATTGGTGTAGCGTTAGAGGTGAAGAGGAGACATGTGTCTGACAGCACTCCAGGGGAGCAACAGGCTGGGATGAGGGGTACCTCCAAAGAGATGGAGGTCTCTTCAAATGTCTCAACCTCACAAGCTGCAATGGATGAGCCCCTCCATGTCTCGGACAGGGGAAAGGTTCCCAAAAAGGTCACGCATTTAGACATCAGTTGCATAGAGTTGACAAAAACTGTATTAGAAATGCTGGAGTTGGTAAAAGTGCCCTCACTGTACACTTGGGTGTCTCCACCGCAGTCGGACCAGGTGGTGCTGCGTGGTACCAATAAGCGGAGCCAGGTGGTACAGGCTGTGCTGGAACGCTTATTAACAGTGTGGCAAATAGTCCTGAGGTTCTCTAAGAGGGTGCTCCCAGTTACTGAGTGGCCTGGAAGGCGCTCAGAACTGTCGGAGACATCAAAGGTCTCTCCGGCTGGTGTAGTGACTGGAAACATCTCTGCTGGTGTGCTCTGAGGTGCAGCTGAGCAGTGGTCAGTAGAGGGCGCAGATACTGTCTCAGCAGCTAAATCTCATGAGAAGAAAGGGCCCAGAATAGATGCAGCACTAGCAGAGATGCTTTCTATCACTCAGAAAGAGATACAACTTAAAGTACCCGGACACATTGTGAGAAAAAGTGCTAATGTTGGTTCCTGCAACAATGTAATGTGTACATCAGAAAGAAGTAGTTTGTGCTTGGATCAGTGTCATTTGTTAGATCAGTTACCCATGGAGTGTTGGACAACAGGTGAGGTGGAACTTGGCTTTGGTCCTGTGAGATGTAGTACCTCGCCTATGTGTGGTCCCTCCTCAGGTCTGGTACTAACAAGCACTGAGAAGGACAGCACTGATTGCGTTGGAAAGTGTGACATTAAAATATATGATTTAATGATTGGCGCTGTTAAAAGTAATGTGGTTGCCCTGGGTAACCAGAGAGAGGTTTTTGAACCTGAAAGACCTGTGGTGAAAGATAAAACGTACTTCCGTAAGCTGAAAGGTAGGATCAGGGTAGGCAGAGTTCCCCCAAGCAAGGAGAGTATGCTCACGGACCCCAAGAGAAGAGAGGGAATGCAGAGTATATGGAATTATAGGATCCTGTTAAGATCCAAGCTGGGACGTACCTGGAAGCACACCCGAAAAAAGGGTTGAGCCTACGTGGCTGATGGCCAGCACAGAGGTGTCCCAACTGCTATGGTGGGTGCAGGTGTTTCTCCCTCTGGATCAAAACAAGAGGGGGGTTATGTGGCAGAGCGAGGCTCTGTCCTAATGAAAAAAGGGTTAAAGTGGACACAGAGTCTGCATATCGGCTGAGTGCAGAGCTACAGAGCATAGATTTAAAAACTGAGAAAACTGTGCTGGCAGTTTTCTTGGATCTTGCTATGTCTACATGGGGCTCTATGGCTTGGAGATCCTTCAGAGTCTTGGGTGGGATGGGATCTCCACCCCTGTGTCCGGGTCTTGTGGACAGCCAGCATGGTGTGTGCTCAGGTGCACACAACCAATATAATGAGGGGCTGGTGAGAGCAGAGTGGAGGATGGTGGAGGATGGTGAGCAGCTTGCTAACTGCAGTGGCTGCTAGTGAGTGTCTCTGTGTGAGGATAAACACTGTGTGCATTAAGGGACTTCAAGCTGTGTGTGTTCAAGAAGCCCAAAGCTGTGTGCATCCAAGACTGTGAGACTGGAAGATCTAGTGGTTTAAAGGTATCAGTACCTAAAGCAAGCAGAGGAACTGCTAACAAGAGAGCCAGGTGGCTTGGTATGTTTTCCTTATTTTTGGACTGCTAAATGAAGTTAAACCCCTGCGTGGGAATCCGGAATGAACATTTTGCTTTTGTTTTTCTGTTTAAATAAACGTGGGCTACCAGGCCCTTAACTAGAATGCCTGTCTGATCTGGACTCACTGCATAATAATGCATCTATCCACTTGAGCTAAAACACCCCATTATCACACTTTGTTGAATCTCAGTGCTGCTGATCTCCTACCATGGCATTTCTCAAAGTTGATATTTTGATATAAAAGTGCACAAAGCCTAATGTCATGTGTGTTGAAACAACTGCTTATAGTCTGTGTGACAGAGTGACAACAAGGTGCGCAACTGGGAGAAAACAACGTCCTATTACAGGAAGCACCAAAACAAAGACCTTCATGGAAACATCAGCAGGACATTTAATGAAAGCTGCATATTACATATCGAAATTTACTTTTGAAATTACATTAAAATGTTAAAACATATAAAATTATAAAGTTTAGTGATTGGATTTTTAAAACTGTTATGGAGACTTAGAAGGTTGGAGGGGAAGCAATGTAAAGCTTTAATTTGCAAGGAAGACTTCAAATTTGCATATAACTTCAGGTACCACTATCTCTTGTAGTAAACTTACAATGAGCCTGGGAAATGCATAAAGCAGAAGTTAACCAGCAAGTCAAAATGATCAGAAGACCCATAAATAGAACGAATCAATTTGCCCTGCCACTGCTAACTCCCAATTAGTTCTTTAACATTTTTCTGCCACTGTATTGGTTATGTGCACCAGCAGAAAAAGTGGGGCCTTTTGCCCAACCGGCACACATGTACGTTCAAGGCAGACTGAGGTTCTGTCCTGAAAACGTACTCACTGCATGCTCCCAGCACACTGACTAGGCGGTCTCCAATAGCTCTCGGACAGTTTGTGGCTCCCAATCAAATGAATGCTGTGAAAGGCAAATCAAAATGATCTCACAGCCTCCTGGTTGTTAAATCACAATTTAAGGGCCACAAGGGGCTAAAATGATGGAGGAATTACTGCCCAACAAGAAGTCTCAGGAGGTGGCACAGGGAAGATCCAGGCACAATGTTTACTAAAAAAAGGGAAGATTTGAAACGTCCATTTTTGGAACTACTAGTCATTTTCACATTAGTTTCATACTTTAGATAAAGTGGACTTTCACAGGAAATTACTACTTTACATCATTGGATTCCTCCCCCTCCTTAATCTAAAAAAAGCTGACCTTTTTGTGACCATTTACCTTTTTGGTACATGGTCCACCCAGTCCCTGCCTCAGTTCTTGCTTAGGCAAGAATGGTGGCAGCCTCCACGTCAGATATCACAGGAGGTATCAGCTGAGGAAGTGCACAGCGCTGGGGGTAGAACTTTGCACGGTGTCATCAGGATACCGGCTGTGAGAACCAGGGAGAGACAGCCACCTTCAATTGACATAGGAAAGAGATGACAACGTGGGACCTGTTGTATAGCAAGGGAACAGCAGATCACAACAGATCAATGCTGGACTTTCAGGGTTTGTATGTTTCTTCAGGTTAAATGTGTTAAAAAAGAAGTAATGGATTAAAAAAATTTACACAGGGGGTGAAGTTCCTAATCTTTTCTTACGCTCTCTCATCAGATGCTTGGTTTGAACTTCCCAGGCTCATAGTAGGTTTAAAAACGACTATAATATACACTGCTGAAGTTATATGTAAATTTCAACTTTTCCCATAATTAGGTAACCCCTGATTATGCAGTTTTCCATCCTATGCACACGGTCTATGCCAAGGTCTGTGAGAGGTTTACATTAGGCTGTCCACATGCACTCCATAAATTTGTTTTAGGAGTTCTAAATGTAAAGCACTTAGCTGATAAATATGACTTCTGTCACTAAAGAGTGTTCCAATATATGAACATGAAAAAGGTCCTTTATCTTGGAAAAATTCTGTTGCTTCACAAGGTCAGCTTCCACTTACAGTAAAAGGAAACCTGATCAAAGTAAATATGGAAGAGGCTATTGCTGATCTATTCTTCTAAAAAATGCTAGCTGCTTGGCTTCGGTTTCTTGCAGGCTGGCAAGTTGAGCTAGGAATTTTTCTTTGTTGCTGTTTGAAATGCTTTGCCCTTCCATGTGCTCCTTGCTGTTAAGGCCAGTTATAGGTTGGGGCAGTTGCCGTTTGTCTGTACCGTTGGTTATTTTTTGGAGGGGGGTGCACTGGATACCTTCACTGCCATTGTGCCATTTGCTGGGTGTCCAGTGTTCCCCTGTGCCTTTGAGGAGAGGTAGGCTATCTCCAGGCATACCTGCCTTCAATCCACCAATTACTACATGCAATATGTGCTCCTACTATGGAGGCTTTCAAAATTAATAGTTAGGACTGCAGATAATACTGAGGTGCTGTGACGTGGCCTCTGCAGCTTACACATGTATTTGCAAATGTGTGCAAACTAAACCCCTGTTTTTAACGCAAACTGTTAGACAGGACAATTCGGTTTGTTGCAGGCTGGTAGGTTAAGCTGGGAAGTTTTCTTTGTTGTTGTTTGACATGCGTCGCCCTTCCATGTGCTCCTTGCTGTAAAGTCCAGTTATAGGTTGGGGCAGTTGCTGTTTGTTTGTACTGTTTTGCTGCCAGCCTGATAAAGAGTACCAGTGCTTTCTGAGTCACTAACCCTGAACAGGTACCCGGATTAGGAGTTATTTTTTGTAAATTATGTTATGTTGGGTATTCAATGAGAAATAGTAAGGACACAGGTCCACTGGGGGTTTTATCCCTGTGCGTTCAATTCCAGTATTTTCATGCCCCCGGGAGACACAGGTGGAGTAGTGTCCAGCTCCACTGCCTGCAGCAGCCTGTCAAAACCTATGAAAGTAACGTTTACCCCAACCCGCTTCGCCTGCAGCCTTCTGGGACACATCACAGGTCCCAGAAGACTGCGGGACCATTCACAAAGTGCAACAAAGCTCGCCTATGTGTAGTGGGAAGCCGGCTGTGAAGCCGCAAGGTTTCACAGCTGGTTTTCCTTAGTTAACCACTTAAGCCCCGGACCATTTGGTAGCTAGAGGACCAGAGGTGAATTCAGAATTTTGCACTGCGCTGCTTTAACTGTACATTGTGCGGACATGCAATGTTGTACCCAAACGAAATTTGCGTCCTTTTCTTCCCACAAATATAGCTTTCTTTTAATGGTATTTGATTGCCTCTGCGATTTTTATTTTTTGCGATATAAACGGAAAAAGACCGAACATTTTGAAAAAAAATGATATTTTCTACTTTTTGTTATAAGAAGAATCTAATAAACTCAATTGTAGTCATACATTTAGGCCAAAATGTATTCAGCCACATGTTTTTAGTAAAAAAAATGTCAATAAGCGTATATTTATTGGTTTGCGCAAAAGTTATAGAGTTTACAAACTAGGGTACATTTTCTGAAATTTACACAGCTTTAAATTTATGACTGCCTATCTCATTTCTTGAGGTGCTAAAATGACAGGGCAGTACAAAACCCCCCCAAATGACCCCATTTTGGAAAGTAGACACCCCAAGGAAATTGCTGAGAGGCATGTTGAGCCCATTGAATTTTTTATTTTTTTGTCCCAAGTGATTGAATAATGACTAAAAAAAAAAAAAAAAAAAAATTACAAAAAGTTGTTACTAAATGATATATTGCTCACACATGCCATGGTTATATGTGGAATTTCACCCCAAAATACATTTTGCTGCTTCTCCTGAGTATGGGGATACCACATGTGTGGGACTTTTTGGGAGCCTAGCCGCGTACGGGACCCCGGAAACCAAGCACCGCCTTCAGGATTTCTAAGGGCGCAAATTTTTGTTTTCACTCCTCACTACCTATCACAGTTTCGAAGGCCATAAAATGCCAAAATAGCACAAAACCCTACCAAATGACCCCATTTTAGAAAGTAGACACCCCAAGGAAATTGCTGAGAGGCATGTTGAGCCCATTGAATATATTTTTTTTTGTCCCAAGTGATTGAATAATGACAAAAAAAAATAAAAAATTACAAAAAGTTGTCACTAAATGATATATTGCTCACACATGCCATGGTTATATGTGGAATTACACCCCAAAATACATTTTTCTGCTTCTCCTGAGTACGGGGATACCACATGTGTGGGACTTTTTAGGAGCCTAGCCGCGTACGGGACCCCGAAAACCAAGCACCGCCTTCAGGATTTCTAGGCACAAATTTTTGATTTCACTCCTCACTACCTATCACAGTTTCGAAGGCCATAAAATGCCAAAATCGCACAAAACCCCCCCAAATGACCCCATTTTGGAATATAGACACCCCAAGCTATTTGCTGAGAGGAATGGCGAGTATTTTACAGCTCTAATTTGTTTTTGAAAATGAAGAAAGAAAATATATATATATATATATATATATATATATATATATATTTTTTTTTTTTTTTCAATTTTCAAAACTTTGTGACAAAAAGCGAGATCTGCAAAATACTCACAATACCTCTCAGCAAATAGCTTGGGGTGTCTACTTTCCAAAATGGGGTCATTTGGTTTTTTTTTGTGCTATCTGGGCATTCCATGGCCTCCGAAACTGTGATAGGCAGTGAGAAGTGAAATCAAAAATTTACACCCTTAGAAAGCCTGAAGGCGGTGCTTGGTTTTTGGGGTCCCGTACGTGGCTAGGCTCCCAAAAAGTCTCACACATGTGGTATCCCCGTACTCAGGAGAAGCAACAAAATGTATTTTGGGGTGTAATTCCACATATAACCATGGCATGTTTGAGCAATATATCATTTAGTGACAACTTTGTGCAAAAAAAAAAAAAAAAAAATTGTCGTTTTTCCGCAACTTGTGTCAACATATAAAATATTCCATGGACTCTACATGCCTCTCAGTATATAGCTTGGGGTGTCTACTTTCCAAAATGGGGTCATTTGGGGGGGTTTTGAACTGTTCTGGCATTTTATACACAACATTAGGAAGCTTACATCCACTCTTCTAACCACTTGAAGACAAAGCCCTTTTTGACACTTTTTTGTTTACATGAAAACATTTTTTTTTTTGCAAGAAAATTATGTTGAACCCCCAAACATTATATATATTTTTAAAGCAAAGGCCCTACAGATTAAAATGGTGGGTGTTGCATTTTTTTTTTCTACACAGTATTTGCGCAGCGATTTTTCAAACGCATTTTTTGGGTTAAAAAATACACTTTTTTTAATTTATATGCACTAAAACACACTATATTGCCCAAATGTTTGATGAAATAAAAAAGATGATCTTAGGCCGAGTACATAGATACCAAACACGACATGCTTTAAAATTTCGCACAAACGCGCATTGGCGACAAACTACATACATTTTTAAAAGCCTTTAAAAGCCTTTACAGGTTACCCCAGTAGATTTACAGAGGAGGTCTACTGCTAAAATGATTGCCCTCGATCTGACCTTCGTGGTGATACCTCACATGCATGGTGCAATTGCTGTTTACATATGACGCCAGACCGACGCTTGCGTTCGCCATTGGGCAAGAGCAGGGCAGGACAGGGGTGCTTTTTTTTTTTTCTTTTTTTTTTTATTATTAATTTTGCTTTTTTATTTTATTTTTAAATTGTTCCTTCCAAGTATTTTTTTTTTTTATCATTTTTATTGTTATCTCAGGGAATGTAAATATCCCCTATGATAGCAATAGGTAGTGACAGGTACTCTTTTTTTGAAAAAACTGGGGTCTTCTAGTCCCTAGATTTTTCCTCTGCCCTCAAAGCATCTGACCACACCAAGATCGGTGTGATAAAATGCTTTCCCAATTTCCCAATGGCGCTTTTTATATCCGGGGGGGGGCATTCCCTCCCACTGCTTGTAAAAGCAGTCCAGAGGCTAATTAGCCGCTAGGATTGCTTTTACATGAAAGCCGGCCGCAGGCTGAAAAGAATGATACCAAGATGATACCTAAACCCGCAGGCATCATTCTGGTATAAACATTCAAAGTCCAGCAACATACCAGTACGTTGCTGGTCCTTGTTGGACATGTATTGTAATCTTTTTATTTCATGCAGCCAGTTGGCTGAACGAAAAAAAAGATTGATCGGTGGGTATGCCCACCATTAGAATACCGCCCTTCATCCACCCACTTCCAATGATGGGCATACACGCACCATTTATATATGCCGAAGCATGGGGGCATCCTCCCGCAAAAAAGTTATGCCGCACACACATGGTCGGACTTTTCCACGGGCAAGCCTCCGTCGGAATTTCGACCGTATGTACGCGGCATTAGGAGCAAAATCGCTCCTCCGCCTCTGCTGCCCCCATGCTTCGGCATATTTGCTTTTTTTTTTTTTAACTGTGGTGGTGAAATCACCTCCTACAGCACTGGAGTCGCAGGGATCAGGCCTGTCTCTGCGAACACTGCAGTTATGTGTGTTTTTGTTTTGTAAGTGACAGTGATCGATCGATACTGCACTTGGGTGGCCTGGGCTGGACGGAGGGGCAAAACGCAGGTGCCAGCAGGTATCTGGGCTGATCCCGCTAACACTGCGTTTTTGGGAACCCTAAACTGCTGGGGACGCTAGTATAGATCTGATCAGATCAGATATTGATCTGTTCAGATACTATACCACTAAGGGGGGTGTATGCTTCACGCGTGGGTGTTAGCGTTACTGGCACTAACCTGACGCTGCCTGGGGTGTGACTCAGACCCTCTCTGACGCTAAAACCTAATTGATATCACGGCGGGTGCCCTGACACTATAAAAAGCAAACTAACTAACCAGCGTCACCCGTAACACTTATATGGTGATCACTGGTGAAAGGGTTAACTAGGGGCAATCAGGGGGTTAAAACCTTTATTAGATAATATATGGGGATACCTGACGCTATAAAAACCTGCGGCGAACCTAAAAAAAATTACCAGCTACCGATCTGCATCACCGACACTAAGACAGCGTTTAGAAAAACGATTTCTTAGCGACAGTGGTGATGGGGGTGAAAGGGTTACCTGGGGGGGGCGATCAAGGGGGTTAAACCTTTATTAGATAATATATTGGGGTACCTGACGCTATAAAAACATGCGGCGAACCTAAAAAAAATTACTGGCTACGATCTGCATCACCGACACTAAGACAGCGTTTAGAAAAACAATTGCTTAGCGACAGTGGTGATAGGGGGTAAAAGGGTTACCTGGGGGGCGATCAAGGGGGTTAAACCTTTATTAGATAATATATTGGGGTACCTGACGCTATAAAAACCTGCGGCGAACCTAAAAAAAATTACTGGCTGCCGATCGGCATCACTAACGCTAAGACAGCGATCAGAAAAATGATCGCTAAGCGACAGTGGTGATAGGCGGTGAAAGGGTTATCTGGGGGGTGATCAGGGGGTTAAACCTTTATTAGGGGGGGTTAGGGGGCTACACTGGACCTAAGACTAAACTTTGGTGACACTTTTACAGTCACAAATGTCACTGATTGCAGTGATCACTAAATAAATGGTCACTGCAATCAGTGACACTGTGACTGGGGGCTGGGGGGGTGATCTGGGGGGTGATCTGGGGGGCCTGGGGGGGGGGCGATTTATGTCCCTATGTGTCCTGGTGTCAGTGTAGTGTTGTGTGCACTGACCTGATATCTTCTCTTGTACGGCGCTCGGTATATGTGAGCGCCGCACCAGAGATGACATCACTTCCTCCTGGCTCCCTCTGTCTGACAGACAGAGGGGGCATTTCCATTCGCCGGGAGCGATCGCGAGGGGGTGGCCAGAAACGAATGGCTGCCCCCTCATCCCGGAACGCTCCCGGACACTTAGCCACCGCTCACTGTATAGGAGGGGGGTCCGATCGGACCCCCCAACTGTACAAAGGCAATCACGTATGCTCTACGTGATTGTGCCTGTCGGTGCCATTCTGCCGACGTATATATACAGTGAGCGGTCGTTAAGTGGTTAAGATGCTGGCTCCTGGCCCTGAAGCCCATTGAAGAATCGGTTTGGGTGAGAAAAGTGCTGGATCACTGGTCAGGTAAGTGTCTGTGACAGACTCACCTGGGACAGAGGCTTTTGGAGGTGACTGAATGCTAGCCTCTTAACTTGCGATCATGGGCCCTGGCATTTGGGGGAACGGTGCTCTTTGTGAGCTGTATGCCTGGGGACCCTGTATATGCCATATTAGAAATAGTGACTGATTCATACTATTGGAACATATACAGTAAGGAGATGCTAATGTCATCACCTCCAGCCACCTGTCTGCCTGTTGTCTTCTATAATGTAAATTAATTAGTCTAGTTTGGCTTCTCTGTCACCCATTGTTGTCTGTACTAATTGACCATGCAATTGTATGAAGGAGTTTGTTGATATGTATGATAATGTGTATTGTAATTAGGGAGTCACAACGGCTGCTTTAAGGGATTAATTAATTAGCTCATGTTAATTTATGTTTCTGCTTACAAATGTATTGTAGAGTAATATGAGCAGGAGGTATGCACCTCCTCTTTTACTGTATATGAGACTGTAGTCTGGTGCTAACAGTCCATGTTCGGCAGACAAACAAGTATCGTCTCGTTGTGTGCTTGTGAGCAGCTGGAATATCTGATATCTATATCCAGACTGATAGGAAGTGGTATATGATGAAAGCACTCAAGCGGAGTGTGGGACGTTTCATTACAGTGTCCTAATATTAAAAGTCAGCAGCTACTGTATTTGTAGCTGCTCCCTTTTAATTTTTTTGGGGGGTGGGAGGACTGGAGCTCCTCTTTAATGTGCATTGCATTAAGACAGCTCATTTATTATGAATGCGTTGCCAACGGACCACAAAGGGCCAAAAAATCGGAATGCGCAATGTCAGGGCTCGACAATCCCCGGGCGCCAGGTCGCAAATGCGACTAGAATTAGCGACCTGGCACCTGGGGCAGCACAGCTGAGGTTACCTGCATCTCCTTGCGCCCCTCCTCCGCGATCGTGTGATCTCGTCGGGCCGTGCCGGCCGTTAATTTAGGACGCGGCTTTGCGGCCTTCTGCAGGCCTAGGCTTCATTCTGTAATCTGGCGCCATCTTGTGGTGGCCGTTGGTATGAAAAGTCAACCAGCAATGCTTGCCTGTTTCACTGCCCGCCCATCTCCTTCCCTTTACTTAGAAGTTAACCCCCAAACATTATATATATTTTTTATTCTAACACCCTAGAGAATAAAATGGCAGTCGTTGCAATACTTTGTCACACCGTATTTGCGCAGTGGTCTTACAAGCGCACTTTTTTGAGGAAAAAAATACACTTTTTTAAATAAAAAAATAAGACAACAGTAAAGCTAGCCAAATTTTTTTTTTTTATATTGTGAAAGATAATGTTACGCTGAGTAAATTTTTAACGTTAAACACAGGTTTTTATTGATCAAAGGGTGCATACATGTGAAGCATACTTTACATATACATTTGGTAACTGATACATTGAGAGTCATATTTGAGGTAGGCAAAGCAAAATATTCATCATCATTGTCATGTGAGCGTGCTCTATACGAATACATTGACGCTGAGTAAATTTGATACCCAACATATCACGCTTCAAAATTGCATCCGCTCGTGGAATGGCGACAAACTTTTACCCTTTAAAATCTCCATAGGCAACATTTAAAAAATTCTACAGGTTGCATGTTTTGAGTTACAGAGGATGTCTAGGGCTAGAATTATTGCTCTCGCTCTACCAATCGCGGCGATACCTCACGTGTGGTTTAAACACTGCTTTCATATGTGGGCGCTACTCGCGTATGCGTTCGCTTCTGCACGCATTGGTCGTTAAAAAAAACATGCAAAGCGTAATGCATTGCAATCTACTTTATAATGCAATGGCACTGCAATGCATTACACATAGAGCAGGTTTCTTAAAGAAGACGTGATCTAAAAGACAATCCTGGTTTAATGTGAGAAGTTGTGATTTTTCTTTTCCTGGCTCTTTTCAAAAACTTCACTCTGACTAGCAGGTCAGAAATGGACGCCCCATACTTCCTCAGTGAAGGTTTCCTTTAAGCAGTCCCGGAAATTCAGAATACATTCAGTGGTTGCATAACTTAAATCAACTAAACTCATGTCATCATCATTCTGTGATATCTTTGTTAATTATAGTATAATAAGATCTAGTTTGCAGAAGACCCTTTAATACAAATGTACTGTACATGTCGTAAATTAAAGGAAAAATTACATTGGAGCCTTCAGTATTCTGCACAGCTCGTGCACTCCCATGTCTTCTCCCTGGCTTGCTCCTTGTAGATCAAACAGCAATAACTATACTTGTAGACTGTCACAGCTTCAGTACAGTATGATAAAATCATTACTACTGTCTGCTCTCTGCAGACGTTTCTTCCTGGGATACAGACACTTGCTTTAAGCAGCGAAGAACGGAGCGACAGAGGGTAGAAGAAACGGGACCCAGGTGGTGGTGGAGTAGAGTCCTCTCCAACCATTGATTTACCCATGTCATAAACCAAAATATTAAATCAAGTTATTTTGAGGGGACAATAAAAAAAAATAAACCTGAACCCCCCAAAATATCACACAGCTTGCTATCGGTGTTACTTGAAAAATAAAAAGGGGGGGGGGTTAGCCTCGTTTCACACTGACAGACTGATCGGGTCTGGCTGTCAGTTTTTCAGGCAGACTCGATTGGAAAACTCATTGCTCTATGGAGCAGCGAATGTCAACGGACGTGTCTCCACCTGCCGACATCCGATCCTATCCGCTAAAACCAGATGGATGGAAATTCGTTGCCCATCTGTCTGGTGGAACAGATCAGATGACAGTCGGATGGAAATGGACAGGTGGGTCCATTTCCATTCGACAGCCCATAGAGGACAGCGGGCCGTCTGTGTCCACTCTACATCAGCGGAGCGGACACGGACCTGCTATCTGCCTACTCAACGGGGATCAGCTCAGAGATCCCCTGCTGAGCAGGCTGATCCGCTGGCGGTCTCCGGCAGTTTGAAAGGAGCCTTACTAAAACTGGTGCACACAGCATCTGGTGCAGCTGTGCATAGTAACCAATCAGCTTCTACCTTCAACTTGTTCAATTAACCACCTCAGCTCCGGAAGGTTTTAGCCCCTTCATGACCAGATAATTTTTTTACCATTTAGCACTGTGCTACTTTAACTGGTAATTGCTCGGTCATGCAATGATGCACCCAAACAAAATTTATATAATTTTTTTCACACAAATAGAGCTTCTCTTTGGTGGTATTTGATCACCACTGTGTGTTTTTAAAATGTATTATTATATAAACAAAAAAAAGGCAGAAAATTCAGAAAAAAATATATACATTTTTTATTTCTACTATAAAAAATATCCAACAAAACATTTTAAAAATCTAATTTCTCCATATATTTTGTCCAAAACGTATTCTGCTACATGTCTTGGGTAAGAAAAATCCCCATAAATGTATATTGATTTGCATGTAAGTTATAGCGTCTACAAACTATGGTACAGTATATATACTGGAATTTCTATTTTATTTCTTTATACTACTAATTAAGCGACTTATAGTGGGACTGTGGTAGTCCTGCGGGCAATCTGACATTGGGGGAGAACTGACTGACACTGACATCACCAGTGACACCAATACAGTGATCAGTGATATTATACACAGTCACTGTACAAATGACACTGGCTGGGAAGGGGTTAACATCTAGGGTAATCAAAGGGGTACAGTAACCAAGTGTTATTGTACAAAAAAGACAAACTGGAAGGCGCGCACACCTAGTGCATTACCAACGACAATTTAATGAATAATAAAATCCATAAAAAGTGTGCACTCACAAAACACAACTCTCAATTGAGCCATAGAAATCACACAGTGTATGGACAAGCGCAGGACCATAACACAGGGCAAAGCTGATGTGTTTCGGGGTTGCACCCCCTTCCTCAGAGCTAGGCTTGTCCAACTCCCCACATCTGTCGGGTGCGAGTCGCCTAGATCAGGACATCCGGACACTTTTGCAAGCCCTCCTCACCAAAACGGACATCAAGGCCCTAATCCTCCACCTGGAGGAGACTCACCGCCGTGACATCCAGAAGGTGAGAGAGGACGTTCAATCATTCTCAGCCAGGGTATTCACAGGAGAGGTTTCTTTGTCTGCTCTAGAGTAAAAGCACTGGAGACCTCCCAGTTCAACGTATCCTCCCTGTGCACTATTTGCGGGACCAACATAAGGTACTGAATCTCAGTGTGTATGCTCCTTGCCCTGGTTTCATGAACTTCAAGTGTGGCCAGATTACTAGACGCTCTAACATATTCCCCTTCCATCTCCCCTCATTCTTAATACCGATCATGGGATCAGTCTGTGTAAGTCGTTTCTGCACGGTTTAACCTCCTCTCATCTAGATGCCTGCAGTACCTCTGGACAACCCCTACCACCTATTCCCATTGATAGATGACCGGCAACAAATTTATGTCCTCTAATGTTTCCCTCCTGCAACAATGTGGTCATGTCTCCTTGTCTACTGTGGAAGTACCTGAATATCACGTTATATATGTCCATACCAGCATCTACTGCTCCCTAAGATATGTCACCTGTGTTATTTATGTGTGCGTATATATATATATATATATATATATATATATATATATATATACACATATACACACACACACACACACACACACACAAACATATATACATATACACTCTGAAGGACTAAGTGCCTTAATGTTTAGCCTCTCATGGAACTCTTATAAGATGTCTATTCAGGGGAACTTTGGGTGTAGGGGCTCTAGAAACATGGCTACTGTAAAGGGTTCCATCTACTGGTCTGTAGCCCTTCTGGGATGGGTTCTCTTGCCCTCCTGGTGTACAGAATTGGGCCGTGGTCGCCCCACGCAAGCCACAATGTAGCCTGCCGCATGGCTTACCCGAATGCTTGGGGGGACGGGGCTTGGAGTACAGAGGAGACCACCCGTTACCTATTCTTGGGAGGTGTAGATAAAGATTTCACCTAGCAATGTACCTGTGCATGCCCTAAACCACACGCAGGCGGGCAGATCCCTGGAGTGAGCACTTTATGTGTTGGGAGGGGGGGCTATCTGGCTGGCTCTGCCCGTGGTGAGACTGTGAATCTCTACAGTGGGGCAGAAAAGTATTTAGTCAGCCACCAATTGTGCAAGTTCTCCCACTTAAAAAGATGAGAGAAGCCTGTAATTGTCATCATAGGTATACCTCAACTATGAGAGACAAAATGTGGAAACAAATCCAGACAATCACATTGTCTGATTTGGAAAGTTTTTTTTTTGCAAATTATGGTGGAAAATAAGTATTTGGTCACCTACAAACAAGCAAGATTTCTGGCTCTCACAGACCTGTGTCTTCTTCTTTAAGAGGCTCCTCTGTCCTCCACTCATTACCTGTATTAATGGCACCTGTTTGAACTTGTCATCAGTATAAAAGACACCTGTCCACAGCAAACAGTCATACTCCAAACTCCACTATGGTGAAGACCAAAGAGCTGTCAAAGGACACCAGAAACAAAATTGTAGACCTGCATGAGGCTGGGAAGACTGAATCTGCAATAGGCAAGCAGCTTGGTGAGAAGAAATCAACTGTGGGAGCAATAACTAGAAAATGGAAGACATACAAGACCGCTGATAATCCCCCTCGATCTGGGGCTCCACGCAAGATCTCACCCCGTGGGGTCAAAATGATCACAAGAACGGTGAGCAAAAATCCCAGAACCACACGGGGGGACCAAGTGAATGACCTGCAGAGAGCTGGGACCAACGTAACAAAGGCTACCATCAGTAACACACTACGCTGCCAGGGACTCAGATCCTGCAGTGCCAGACGTGTCCCCCTGCTTAAGCCAGTACATGTCCAGGCCCGTCTGAGGTTTGCTCTAGAGCATTTGGATGATCCAGAAGAGGATTGGGAGAATGTCATATGGTCAGATGAAACCAAAATAGGACTGTTTTGTAGAAACACAAGTGGTCGTGTTTGGAGGAGAGAGAATGCTGAGTTGCAACCAAAGAACACCATACCTACTGTGAAGCATGGGGGTGGCAACATCATGCTTTGGGGCTATTTCTCTGCAAAGGGAACAGGATGACTGATCCGTGTACATGAAAGAATGAATGGGGCCATGTATCGTGAGATTTTGAGTGCAAACCTCCTCCCATCAGCAAGGGCAATGAAGATGAAACGTTACTGGGTTTTTCAGCATGACAATGATCCCAAACACACTGCCCGGGCAACGAAGGAGTGCCTTCGTAAGAAGCATTTCAAGGTCCTGGAGTGACCTAGTCAGTCTCCAGATCTCAACCCCATAGAAAACCTTTGGAGGGAGTTGAAAGTCCGTGTTACCCAGCGACAGCCCCAAAACATCACTGCTCTAGAGGAGATCCCTGCATGGAGGAATGGGCCAACATATCAGCAACAGTGTGTGACAACCTTGTGAAGACTTACAGAAAACGTTTGACCTCTGTCATTGCCAACAAAGGATATAATAACAAAGTATTGAGATGAACTTTTTATATTGACCAAATACTTATTTTCCACCATAATTTGCAAAAAAAAAAATCTTTCCAAATCAGACAATGTGATTGTCTGGATTTGTTTCCACATTTTGTCTCTCATAGTTGAGGTATACCTATGATAACAATTACAGGCCTCTCTCATCTTTTTAAGTGGGAGAACTTGCACAATTGGTGGCTGACTAAATACTTTTTTTGCCCCACTGTATATACCATCAGACGGCGATGGGGACCGTCATTTGTTGCACTGAAATGTGCCCATCCTGATGATCAGGACGAGGGCTCCCAAGTATACGTCATGGGGGTTGTGCTATCTGCAGGGGAGACCCAGACGCTGTTACAACAGGTCCACCATAGACTTTCAAGGAGACTCATCCTCAATTTATGTTTATGTTTAGTTTTTCCTTATTTACCTTACGTTACTACCTGTTTGGTTACTGTTTGCATATTACTGTGTGTTGTGCTGATTGCCTACCATAGCTGAGATGAGTGGGACAGGTCAGGGGCTCTTCCTGGCCCTGTCTAACCACTCTCCCACACAGGATTGTGCTCAATTCCCAGCCGTTTGCTGGCGAGCGTCTTAGCAAATTTTGCTACCAATCCTCAGTGAGGCTGCCTTTTCTTTCTGCAGCCTCCTGGTTTTTTGAACCATCTACTCTCTTCTACTAATCTACTACTCTCAGCTTTTCTTCGCTCTTACACCTCCCTGTCCTGCCTTTGACTTTTCCCTCCCTCCTCCCTACCCCTTGTTTCTAAGTTTGTATCATGGATGTACTCAGAGTGATCTCACTTAATGCTAAAGGGCTTAATGTCCCTGAAAAAAGGCGGATGTTCTTACAAGACTTACATCGTCTTAAGGTGGATATCGCTTTTGTCCAGGAAACACACTTTAGAGATGACAAACTATCTGTACTCAGAAGCAAGTTCTTTCCTATGACATACCATTCTACCTACCCAGTAGCTAAGGCATGGGGAGTTTCTATCCTCCTGTCTGGAAGGGTGCGTTGGACGTGCCTTGATACAATTACATATCCCCGATGGTCGTTTCCTGTTCCTGAGAGGCAAGATTGGCGGCATCAGGGTGACATTGGCAAATTTCTATGTCGGCATATTGAAAAACTCCAAGATTGTGGATGGGCAACTAATTCTTGGAGGAGATTTTAATACCCCTCTGATCCCATCTGAAGATACCTCCTCAGGGTCTTCCTCGGTCTCTCCTGGCTCCCGCAAACGTATTGCTAAATCCCTCCACACTGCCCAATTAATAGATGTTTGGCCTCTTTTTCACTCCGGTGACCGTTCTACTCTCCACCTCATAAACAATATTCCCATATAGACTATTTTTTGGTTCAACATACCCAAATACATGCAGTCAGTGACTCCCTCCATAGGTTCCATTACTTGGTCGGACCACGCTCCGGTGATCTTGTCCTATGCCCTCGCGACAAAAAGTAGATTGTGGAGGTTGAATGAGAGCCTTCTACAAGACCAAGAAGTGCTAACTGATATAACCAAAGTATTGGGCCATTATTTCCAAACTAACGACACCTCCGACTATGACACGGGTACCATTTGGGAGGCCCATAAGGTGGTAATACGTGGATCGCTCATCAAACACGGATCGTGGCTCAAACAGCAAGGTACAGTACAATTGACATCCCTCTTGCGAGACTTGCAGGCTATAGAAGCCTGACACAAACATGCCCCGTCACAACCTCTAGAGCGAGAACTTATGACCCTACGTAAACAAATCACAGACATGCCATTCTTTAAAGCCAAATCGGCGATTCAGGTCTGTCGTAAACGGTCATACGAATCCGGCATTAAATGTAGTAGACTATTTGCCCAATCCTTATGCTCTCAGAAACTAGCATCTTATACATCACCTATTGTCTTTTCTACTGGTCATAAACTTACCTTACCTAAACACATTACAGGAGAATTTAGGTCATTCTATGAATCTCTCTATAATTTACAGACAGCGACCCCTTCCCATGACCACATATCAGATTATATCTCCTCCTCCCAAATGCCCTCACTACCTGATAATGCAGGGGAACTTCTCAAAGACCCCATTACGTTGTGTGAACTCCAATCAGCCATAGGAGCCACTAAGCCAGGGAAAACTCTATGGCCAGATGGCTTCACCATTCAATATTACAAAATCCTACTACCCTCTCTCGGTAACTATATGGTCAAATTATTTAAGGATATGGGCACGGGAAAGTCTTTTCATGAGCACACCCTCCAAGCCCACATTTCGTTGATCGAGAAAGAAGGAAAAGATCCTACATCCTGCGGGAGTTATAGGCCCATATCCCTAATGAATATTGACCTCAAATTAGTTACTAAAATTATTGCGACTAGACTACAGCAACACCTAACTCACTTGATCCATTTACACCAAGTAGGTTTCGTGCCAGAGACAATACCACCAAGGTCCTTAACTTGCTACATATAGCCAATACACGCCATGTGTTTTCTTGGACGGACGCTGAAAAGGCCTTTGACCGGGTTCATTGGCCCTTCATGTTCTCGGTACTATGGCATGCAGGATTTGGACGCACTATGCTCAACTGGATTTCTTCCATTTATTATAAACCCACTGCTAGGGTCAGGGCTAATGGGGTCTTGTCTGATCCCTTTGCGATCACTAATGGGACAAGACAGGGCTGTCCTCTTTCGCCTCTTCTATTTGCCATGTCCTTGGAGCCCTTCTTGTGTCATGTACGCCTGAACCCTGATGTCACTGCACTGGGATTGAAGTTGGTAAATCTCAAAACAAGGTATCAGCATATGCAGATGACATGATGTTCTCTCTTACAAATCCCCTCATCTCGTTGCCTAACCTGCTACGTGAATTTGAAATGTACAGCGCATTATCCAACCTAAAAATACATTTTGACAAGTCCTCCAGGAAAGTTTTACTTCAAAATGGACAAAATCTGCTTTAAAATACTTGGGCACGTTAATCCCCCCCAAAGTTCTCACAACTTTTTGTACTTAATTTTCCCCTACTCCTGAAAACAGTCCAGACTGTCCTTAACACAAGATATGTGTATATTCCCGCGCTACTATAGAAATATCTAGCTGATGGTAAATTGCTGCAAGCAACGAAAGGGTCACAACGTGCCCAAAGGGAGATTAATTAATTAGAGGGGTGATGCTGCGCTGTTTAAACAATAACAGTGATGGAAGTATATGTACTTCCTTAATATAGCTGTGCAAATTACATTATTTTGCCATTTGCACATTTTGTTAACACAGGATGACTTATGCAACTGCAAAATAAACGTGCAGCAAACTGCGTGCCAACAGTGCAAATACTAAACTTAGCAAATAGGTGTAAAAACCTTGAAAGCAAAGTGCAATAATCCTAAAGTGGACAAAAAGGACATAAAGTGCAAATACAATCCAAAAACATGCGACTTTAATGTGCAAAAAAAATGCAGAAAAATGTAACAAACAAACCATGCGACTTCACATGTGCAAAATTGTGACTAAATTGTGCAAAAGATTCCAAAAATATATACAACATGCGACTTCAAATGTGCAAAATGCACAAGAAAAGGAACAGACATTTTCACTATTCACGGACTGCTAATTTTCATTTTGCTAATTTAAAGTCACAATTTAGTCGCAATTTTGCACATGTGAAGTCGCATGGCTTGTTTGTTGCATTATTCTGCATTGTTTTCCACATTGAAGTCGCATGCTCTGCAATTTTTTGGATTGTATTTGCACTTTATGTCCTTTTTTTTTGCACTTTAGGCCTCATGCCCACGGACGTTTTTACAGCCGCGTGTTTTACAACTTAAAAACGCCTGTCCATGTTATTGTATAATTTGTTTATTTTTTTTCGAAAAAAAAAACGTCTGTGCTCAAAAACGCAATCGCGGTGTTTTTTGTGTGCGTTTTTGCGCATTTTTTGACGCTTCGCGTTTTTTTATGCCTAGCGCCGACGCTGAGGAACGCACTGGTCCTGGGTTTTTTTCTACAGCTTAAAAACGCCTATGCTATTTGCAGCTCAAAAACGCCTAGGTGGGCATGAAGCTATAGACTAACATGGACAGGCGTTTTTAAGCTGTAAAAAACGCTCAAAAACGTGGCTGTAAAAACGTCCGTGGGCATGAGGCCTAAGCATTATTGCACTTTGCTTTCAAGGTTTTTACAAATATTTGCCAAGTTTAGTATTTGCACTGTTGGCGCGCAGTTCACTGCACGTTTATTTTGCAGTTGCATAAGGCCCCTTTCACACTGAGGCGTTGAAAAAACGCTCAAAAATTATGGGATTTTGTACCTCTATTTTACCGCGATTTTACCGCGATCGCGGTAAAAATAGCGCTAACGCGTATGCGTTACCGCGTTCGCGCTAAAAATAGCGCGAACGCGGTAAAAACTCGGTAAAAACGCATACGCGTTAGCGCTATTTTTTAAAATAACGCTTATGCCTATTCGTTTTTACCGCGTTTTTACCGCGGTTCCCATTTATTTCAATGGGGATAGGCGTTTTTACAGCGCTATTTTATGCGCCCTAAAGTTGCTCTAAAAAAGCGGTTTGCAGGATTTTTTCCAACGCCCAGCCAGCATAACGCCTCAGTGTGAAAGCCCTCAGGGCTTTCACATTGAGAATGCTGGGGCAGGATTATTTCAGGCGTTATAACAGCGCTATTTTTAGCGCGAAAACGCTGTAAAAACGCCTCAGTGTGAAAGGGGCCTAAGTCATCCTGTGTTTAATTTTTTTTGCTATTTGCACTTTTTGTTATTTGCACAGCTATATTAAGGAAGTACATATACTGCCATCACTGTTATTGTTTAAACAGCGCAGCTTCACCCCTCTAATTAATTCATCTTCTTAACACATGGCACACCGGACTGCACTCGTGGGTTGGCCGCTGTAATATACTAGAAAAGAGTATTCTCCCTAAATTCAGATACCTCTTCCAGGCTCTACCAATTTGTATCCCCTCTAGTTACTTTAAATTGACACAATCGTTGTTCATAGAATTCCTTTGGGCCCACAAGCGATCTCGTTTAAACAGGAGACTACTCTCCCTACCCAAACAACACAGAGGCCTGTCTCTGATGGATTTATGTACATATTACCAAGCAACACACTTAGGTAGGCTCATTGACTGGTGCTGACACCAAGACACCAAGCTATGGCCTCGCTTGGAAAAAGCCCAAAGTGCAATACCCCTCCAGAGGGCACCCTGGTGTTATGCAACGCTGCCGACTAGTGTGAAGCGTCACCCTCTTATTGGTCCCACCTTATTATTTTGGATTTTGTGCATTTGGAATGTTTTTATGTTCCCCTCCCCCCCCTGTTTTGTGTTAAAGCGGGACTTCAGCCTAAAGCCACTTTCACACAGGGCCTACACCATAAAGCGCATCCGCCTGCTTAGCGTGGGATCTCTCCGCTGATGGCCATTGAGCAGGCAGATGACAGGTGCAGGACACTCTGCAGAGCTGAGTGGACACGGACACAGCCCCACTGTTCTCTATGGGGCGGTTGGATGGAAAAGGACCGTATGTCCGTTTCCACCGGACTGTCATCCGATCCACTGGACGGATGAGGAACAGAACCCCCATCCGTCTGTTTTTGGCAGACAGGATCGGATCAGATGCTGGCGGGCGTCAGCGGACACATGTCCACTAACATCCGTCACTCCATAGAGCAGTGGTTGTCAACCCTGTCTTCAAGTACCCCCTAACAGGCCATGTTTTGGGAATTTCTCTTAGATAAAATAGCTGTCCAAAATACCAAGCCATTGACTCTGATTTAAAGCACCTTTACAAGATAAAGGAAAACCTGCAAAATATTTGGACAGGGTTGAGAACCACTGCCATAGAGAACATTGGTTGTTACGATCAGGTCCACCTGAAAAACTGACAGGTGGACCTGATCGGATCACCCGTGTGAAACCAGCCTAAAAAGGAAGTTCCGCCTTATGCCTTCCTTTCCTTCTGTTTTTCCTGCTCCCACTTCCGGTCAGATCGCCAAGGCGATCCACCGGAAGCGCTACCTCCACCACCCATCCCCAACCTTCTGGGAAATGTCACAGGTCCGAAAAGGCTGCGGGACCATTTATAAAGCATATGGTGTGGCTCACAACTGAGAAGCCACAAGGAATCACAGTCAGCTGCCCTCAGCAAACATGCCGACACCGGGACCTAAAGACTAACAAAGAAGGGGTTCAGGTGAGCACATCGCTGGACCCCTGGACAGGTGGGCGTCCTTTTAATAAAAAATCAGCAGCTACAGTATTTGTAGCTGCTGACTTTTACATTTTTTGTTTTTAAAAGAACTGCTTTAAGCTAGTGCATGATGTGGAAATTTTGAAATTCATATTTATATCATGGAGCCTTGAGGGAACCATTGCAAGGACTCTAATTAAAATACCATGCTCCCATTGGACACGTGTATGTGTGGATATATATATATATATATATATATATGTATGTGTGTATATTTATATGTGGGTGTATTGGTATATCTGTATATGATTTTACAGGAATATATATATTTTGTGATATGATGCCAACTTATATTCTAAAAGGACCTTCTTACTGTCTCCTGAGAAAATAAGTTGGATGTCTTCAGGTAATAATTAGATTAAATTGTCCTGTTGTTTTGTAAAAAGCCTGGGCAGACTTTGCGTCACCACTCGCCAGGGGTCCTGTGAATGCTAATGTGGGAATTGGTTGAGCTGAGGATCAAAGGGGATTGCTTAACACATCATAGACTAATGCTTATGTGAGAAGCACGATGGCCCACTAGACCTATGATACAGCCAATCAGGATCTGAGGCAACTCGGAACCAATGAATATTTAGCCTTCAGGTGCAGCCAATCAGGCTGTGAGCAACTCTGGACCAATGAGGCCACAGGGATTTTGGAACCTGGAGGGGGGGGGGTGAGAGCATGGGGGGTATAAAGCAGTCAGAGAGGAAAACCTGAGCTCTTTTTTGGAATGATGACCTGATCTGAAGAACATGGTGACGTAGGATCTCTCTGTAATGTATTCCCTTATCTCTCTCTTTATTTTTCCCTACTTTTGGCATTGTAACCATATTTGAGTTAGGCCTTAGTTATCCTTGTAACCGGGCAACACTATACCTGTAACAAAACCTAGAGATATTTGGTCATTTCTAATCAGTAATTTTCTTCATCTCTTTTGTAACTTTTCCTTTACTACAACTTGTCCTGATATACTGCTGTGTCCATTATAGCCATATTCTTATTTGTATTATTGTTTACCATCGGTATCATCTTTGTTTTAAAGGTGGTATCATTTATGTTATAGTTACTAATAATCGGATTAATACAAGTTTCTTTTCTGTATAAATAAATGTAATGGTTTTCTCTTTCCGCACCGTTATCGTTTGTTTTAATTCTTATATAGATAAAAGGTTTTAATCACTTATTTTTATGTATCATTTAGGCTCCATGTACACAGAAGCTCAAAAACGGTCGTTTTTAAAGCAGCAGAAAAAGCTAGCTTTTATCAGCGTTTTTTTTACTAGCTTTTATTAGCGTTTTTCAGTGTAGCGTTTTTTAGTTTTAAAAAAAAAATAAAAAATTTTCAATGGACCAAAAATTGCGAAAAAAACGCTCGCGGCCAGCGTTTTTGAGCGTTTGAGCGTTTTTCGCGTTTTTTTTCTGCCGAAAAACGGCACTTTGAACGCAAGTTTCTTGCGTTCAGAAAAAAGCCCATTAACTCCACTGCTCATTAAAGCTAAAAAAACGTTATGTGTACATGAACACATAGGCTAACATAGAGTGCAGTTAATGGGCTTTTTAAAAAAAACGGCAAAACGCCCATTAACTGCAGTTTATCAGCTTCTGTGTACATGGAGCCTTAGTGTGTAAGTGAGGTAGATATTAATATCTCCACGTCATGCAGCCCTGGTTTGACGCTTCCAGCATCTCCATGTTTTACTTCATCCTTACTGGATAAAAAAGGTAATTTTAAAGTCTCAGAAGATTAAAAACACTATTTTTCTTTACCTGCAAGAATGGCATAGAAAACATTTTCTATTAACTGCTAACCTAGAATAAACTACATTGGATTTCACTCTAATGCCTTGTACACACGAGTGGAATTTCCGCTGGAATAAACTCTGACGGGTTTTTCCGATGGAATTCCGCTCAAACTGCCTTTCATACACATGGTCACACTAAAATCCGACTATGACGAGCCGAGAAAATGAAGTTCTATGCTACCAAGCATGCGTTGAATTGTTTCCGAACATGCGTGGTTTTTAGTCTGTCGGAATTGCATCCAGACGGACGGAAATTCCGAGAACATGTTTTCTATCTAATTCCGTCGGAAAAAGTCCCTTCCCCCCAATCTGCTCTCAGAGTTTAGCAGTGTGCAACTTCAGCTCTCCGCCACTTTTTTCTGACAGCTCAGACAGGCTTTATAAATTATGGACTTTGAATGTAGAGAAGAGATGACTGCGGATAATCAGGTACAACTTATGTAGGAGGATTTGTTTCACCTTTGTGTATAACCTGAGTCCAGTCACATAACTGGGTATATGTGAGGATTTACAATCACTTTAATGCCTTGTACACACGATCGGATTTCCGATGGAATAAAATCCGATGGACTTGTTTCATCGGAAATTCCTATCGTGTGTGGGCCCCATCAGACTTTTTTCCATCGTAAAAAAATCCGATGGGAAATTCCGATTGTCTGTGAGAAAAATCCACGCATGCTTAGAATCAAGTCGACGCATGCTCGGAAGCATTGAATTTAATTTTTCTCGGCTCGTCGTAGTGTTTTACGTCACTGCATTTTGGACGGTCGGAATTTAGTCTGACAGTGTGTATGCAAGACTGATGGAAGTCAGCTTCATCGGAATTCCGACGGAAAATTCCATCGGAAATCCGATCGTGTGTACAAGGCATTAGGCTCATTTACATTGACAGAAAAAAAAAAACCACTGCATTTAGATATGTACAGTATAACGTTTTGTACGTATCCACACTATCTTACAAAAGTGAGTACACCCATTAAATTTTTGTAAATATTTTATTATATCTTTTCATGTAAATGCAGCACTATAGTAATCAATGAACCTATACACAAAGCTGTGTCTACATATGAAAGTTTGCATTGCGTTTAGTTGCTCACAAAAAAAAGAAGGACAGAGTTGCAGCTTTACCCTGTAGATCTGCAGATTTTACGCACGTATGCGCATAAACGTGCATTTTACGCAGGATCTTGTAGCTCTGCCAGCAAGAACCTTTCTTTCATGCAGAAAATACGTATCTAAACGTAGTGGGTGTATTTGCCCCTGTGAATGAGCCCTTATAGCAGCCTTTCTCAACCTTTTCAACACAGAGGAACCCTTGAAATAGTTCTCCGGTCTCGGGGAACCCCTGCTAAAATTGAGAAATCTACAACTCATGATACATTAGTGTGACAGTCAGTTGGAAGAATGGTCCTTACACTTGTGGCAATTGGGAAGAATTATCCTTACAGATAGCTAAAAAGATCAATGGGGTCAGTGTGAACATATCTGAGAGGCAGAAATTGCCCAATGCTGAAGGAACCCCTAGCAACCTCTGGAGGAACCCTAGGGTTCCACGGAACCCTGGTTGAGAATCCCTGCCTTATAGTGTCCACCACTAACCTGAAATCTCTAATACTCCAATGGTGGCCCTGCTCCCATTCATGGTAAAAGACAGCTGATCACTAATATCCCTAAAGAATCTCTACACACAAAAAAGCATACACCAACACTTGCTTTGAACCTTATGTTAAGCAAACAATTTTTTACGTTTTGGATAGAATGTGTAAAGCTTACAATCTGTGCGATTGTATTGCTGTTGTTACTATTGGTGACTATTGTTCCTGAGTGTTGAAATCTCACGTTGCTATTGAAATCTAATCTACAAGACAGCCTGCAATAGCGGCTATTACATATCACTATTGTTTAAAAAAAAAAAAAGACACACAGGTTGGCCTTTACTGAAATGTTCATTCCTAATGTTTCATGAGAATGTGATAAGGGCGCGCGGCGGCTGTTATCCTGCTGGACGTCATATGATGCCCAGTCAGGATAACTGTACCACTGCCCGGCCGTCATTCTGCTATAGGCCGGGCAGGAAGTGGTTAAAACAGCAAAAAGCCTCCACTTACCTGGTTGTCATATCTCAGAGACTGCGTTCCAACCAAAAATCTGATGGCATCCGTTTCTGCTGTTTGAGCGGAGAGGGCTCGGGCCTAAATGAAAGAAATGTGCATTAAAACATAAAAACTGACCAACCATGAAAACCAGTTTTAACCAAGCACTTTCACCTCCTTCCTGCCTAGACCAATTATCATCTTTCAGTACTCCCACACTTTAAAATTACAATTATACGGTCATGCAACACTATACCCAAAACAAAAGTTTTATTTAAAAAAATTCACACAAATAGAGCTATTATAAAATTTTGCAAATAACACATTTTTGTTCATAAATTTGGGCTAAAATTTAAACTGCTACATATCTTTGGTAAAAATAACCCAAATTACTTTTACACAGCCTGGTGACATACAGAGGCCCAACATGCAGGGAGCGCCATCAGACGTTTTAGGACCATAAATTACACATCTAATTTCCTGATGACCTATCACACATTTGAAGGCCCTGGAGCACCAGGACAATGAAAAAACGCACTCAAAATGACTACATTTTAGAAATAAAACACCCCAACGTATATTCTATGAGGCATTGTGAGTCTTTTGAACATGCCATTTTTTTTTACACAAGTTTTTGGAAAATGTGTAAAGAAAATTACCGTAAAACTTTTTATTTTATTTTTTTTTATTTTTTTTACACAAAGTTGTCAATTTATTAGGGCTGTTACTGATTAAAAATTTCGTGTTCGATTAATCAATTTTTTTTTGTAATCGATTAATCGTCTAATTTCGAATAATTATAATTATAACTACTTTTAGCTGATCTCCTTGCAGGCCGATTCCCAGTGCAGCTACCAACCACTGGAAAAATGGATAGCAGGATACAAAAAACACACAAAGGCAGCGCTCGATGGGAATAGCATTAAAACTTTTATAGTCTTCAAGTAGGTAACAAAATAAATATTGCACTGGAGATAAAATCGATGTAGCTACATAAACTGTAAAAATGGTGCGAGTAATACCAAACGGTAGCAAAAGTAGTCATAAAAACATGTAGCCAAGTATGATACTGGTATAAAAATGTGTACAACGATACCACTGCTGAATCCAGATGAGGAGGGGTTAACATCTGTCTGTCGGCATGTAGATGTCCCGTGAAGGGAACTATCACAACTCCCAGTGGATGGCTGTAGAATCCCAGGTTGATAGAGGGAAGTGTAACAGCCCATGCGTGTGGCAGATAGTAAGGTCCCGCCGGCATGCAGATATGAAGGCACAGCAAAGGAGCCCTTCAGATGGACACGACAAGCCCCGCCGGTGTCCGTGACGTCACCGGATCTCCGACGGAACTCCCTGAAGACCCGGAAGCCGGCGGAGAGGTGAGTACCGATCAAAAGAATTTTGATCGATCAAAAAAATTAATCGATTAATCGAGGAATTAATAGTTAATTTCCACAGCTCTACAATTTATACAATATTTCTACCAGCATATACATAGCAAGAATTACACCCCAAAATACATTCTGCTACGCCGGAAAGATTCTGCCGGCGTCATACGCCAGTAGGGAACTAGTTACTGTATTTATTGGCATATAACACTCACTTTTTTACCCTGAAAATAGAGGGTAAACTGTGCCTGCATGTTATACGCAGGGGGCCGTGGAAAGTTTTTTTTCCTGAAACTTCCCTCTTAAAGTTAGGGTGCGTGTTATACGCCGATAAATACGGTAAGTTAAAATATTGCTTATATTAGATACATATGCGTACTTACTATACAAGAATAATGATGTGCAAAGAGATGTAGCCATTCAGACAAGTCGGGAGCAATAAATGTAATCAGTTCTTAGTTATAATGCTTTGCAATATTTAAAGTGGTACCAAAGGCAGAAGGTTTATATTAAAGCGGTTGTATACCCGCTTAATTTTTTATTTTTTTTTAACCCTGTAAGGCAAAAGGCATAATAAGCTAGTATGCATCGCATACTAGCTCATTATGAAATACTTGCCTTAGAACGAGGCGTCGGTAACTTACCTGGTCCACGACGAGGGAGATGACATGTTGCCTCGGCGTGTCTTCCGGGTATCGCGGCTCCAGCGCTGTGAGTGGCTGGAGCCGCGATGTCGTCACTCCCGCGCATGCGCGTGGGAGACTTCTTTCCGGCAAGGTCCGGCGTCTGCCGGCCCTTCAGCCAAGAATCCCCTGTGCGCATGCGCCGCTGCAGTCAGCGGCTCATTTTGAGGAGATATTTTTTTTTACCTACAGGCAAGCCTTATTCTAGGCTTGCCTGTAGGTAAAAGTAAAAAAAAAAAAAAAATCACTATACAACCACTTTAATGAATTCTATGCATTAAGATAAAAGGTATTCTGTGTTCAGGAGCCCCCTTAATACTTACCTGAGCCCCATCACTGTCCAGCGATGTACACGAGTGTCCCGGCCGTCCGGGACTCTCCCACCTATTGGCTGGGACACAGCAGCAGCACCATTGGCTCCCGCTGCTGTCAATCGAAGTCAGTTAGCCAATGAGGAGAAAGGGGGGATGGGGCCGAACAATGGCTCCGTGTCTGAATGGATAAACGGAGCTGCTGCTCGACCCGGGTGCCGCCACAGCAAGCTGCTTGCTGCGGGGGCATGGAACAGGGGGGAGGGGCCAGGAGCGCTGACGAGGGACCTGAGAAGAGGAGGATCTGAGCTGCCCCATGCACAGAGCAGGCAAGTACAACACGTTTGTAATTTTTTATAGAAAGAAAAAAAAACAAGACTTTAGTATCACTTTAATAATTAACTCTACTTTTTTTTTTTTTTTTTTTTTTATCTCAACAAAACAGTCCACTCTGGGTGATCAATATACCTTTTTAGGGATTTTAACAAACATTGCAGCAGATTCCCACCTGTTATTGCTCTGACAAAATAGCCATTTCACAATTACCTCAGCAGACTCTGAATGGCAATCTGAATGGAAGGGACTGGTTCACTCAGTGTTTTTGAGAAAAACTGTAGGGTCTGCATCCCTTTTAGAAGTATTTATATACATTGTATGGCCAGGCAGTTTTACACTGACGGGAAGACTCAGTTAACAACCCCGGCGCTCAACAGCACCGTGGTAGTTCATTGAGTACTACAAGCAGACATCCACAAAGAATGTCGGTACTTGTAGTTCAGAACTGTGTGAATAAATGACACAGCCATGTGGGCGGAGCCACACACTTTCCAAAAGGTGACAGCTTGAACGGGGAACTTCTCTCCGTACTGTTGTCACAGGGAGGGGGTGATCAGCGAGCAGCTGCAGCAGTGGGAACATGTTACACCCTAAAAATGGGTGGACCATGTACCAATGTTCCCAAAGGTGAACTCATCCTTTGAATTGTTTGACAATTTTTAGATGCAGATTTTCACAGATTGGTGAACCTCTGCCCATCCTTACTTCTGACTCTCTAAGATGCTCTTTTTATACTCAATCAGGCTATTGACCGGTTGCCAATAATTCTAATTAGTGGGAAAATGTTCCTCCAGCTCTTTTTTACGACCACCTACTTTGCCAGCTTTTCGTTGCCCTGTCCCCACTTTTTTGAGACGTGTTGCTACCATCCATTTCAAATTACCTATTTTTTTTTTTTAAAAGATATCATTTCTCAGTTTAAACATTTGATATGTATTCTGTTTTTTATTGAGATTTTCAAATCATTGCATTCTGCTTTTATGTAGATTTTACAGTGTCCCAACTTTTTGTAGAATTGGGGTTGCACATTCTTCTTTTATGATAATTTTATGTTTAGCTTAATATTGGTAACAGGGCTGCTTTGATGGGCAATGTTTGCCTAACATGGAGTGTACTGTCCAAATACTGTTGGTAAGATCACTAGTTTGGTTAGAGCAGGAGGACAGAACATAACCAGTGCTACTTGTTATACATATTATTTTCTAGAGCAGACTTACATCCTGCTTTAATGGAACCCAGACAGTTCTCACTTTAGTCATTCTGATATATCTGCAGAAATCCAGAGCATCCAGTCACATCTGACCTTTTATAACTATGAACACACTGCACTGCTAGAAGCTGATCTTTGATTGCTTGGTGCAAAAGTAAACACAATCATTCCTACTGAGTATTCCCCATACACAGCATTTTCAGAAAATATAATGCAATGGGAAATTCTTAATTGCCTGCAGTTGGAAAGGTTCTGTTAAAACTGATTAACCCCATTTTAATTGCCATTTCATGTAAATATATACAATTTTGCATCAACACAGAAGAAAGAAATTCTACATTATTGAAGTTATTTGTAAAATTATATAATTTTTGTAAAGAAAAAAAGCAAATCATGAAATGCAGTATTTTTTATGTTCCCTGGAGAATTGCTTCCAATTTAAATGTTTCCCTTTGTGGTGTACATTTTTGTTTTAATTAAATACAGTCACCAGCCCGCAACACCTCCTTCCTATTTTGTATGTATTGTCAACATAACACATGCCTCTCTGCCAGAGCTGTGTATATCATTTAAAAAAGGAAAAAGAGTGATGTTTTTGCATTAAACATGGCAGTTCTTGGGGTCCCTCTTTTAGCTAAGCTCATGTTGTATTTTGCAGTGCCTTTGCAAGCAATGCTTATTCTGGTGGAAACAAGTGAATTGAACAAAGCAGTGAAATTTAACAATCTGAAAAAAAGTTTTGGAAGGCGCATGCACGGCAGCTCGTTGGATGGACTCCTGATATGGGAGCTCTGCACTGCTCCAGCCAGCTAACCCCCCCAGCAGCAGAGCCCTGGTCCGCTCCTCAGCCCACAGACCGAGGAAGCCCAAGAGACAACCAGGATGGCAGGAGGATCAGCAAGACGAGATCTATCCAAACATTTAGATCCCGGACCTGCGGCCGCGGCCTATTCCATGATGGCGCCCACTACAATCCCATGAGGTAGAGAGCAGGGGACGGAGGACTCCATAGCAGATCAGGACGCCTTGGTTGCCAGCACAAATGTGCATACCAGCCCCACAGCAAGTACACACTTCCCCTCTGCGCTGTCACCTGACTCCACCGATTCGATAAATCGGCAGGACCCTGGATGAGCTGCTCCTCACTCCCATGGAGGACATGTCCACCAACTCTGAGGAGGGTAGGGATCCGATTCAAAATCTGCTCTGTACACCTAACGATTTCTCCTCCATTATGTCAACTTTCTCTAAAATGCTCACTAGGGGCCTAGCACAAACTGCAGTCCAAATCACCTCCACCATCCAGTCTGATCTACATCACTTAGAAGCCAGGATAGAGGCTATTGAGATTAAAGCTGACCAAACGATAAACAGGACAAATCCGAACACTGCTAGAACACGAGAACTGCATGACCAGTTGGAAACTGCAAACTCCAAAATAGATGATCTTGAAAATAGATTAAGGAGATATAACTTTAGAATTAGTGGGCTCCCTGAATCATTTAAAGACATTGATCAAATAGTTTGTTCTTTCATAAAAGGACCTTATCCCTGACATATTAGACCACTGACTGGAGATGGATCAGGCCCACAGAGCCCTGCAACCCCCATGCCAAGACGGTCTCCCAAGGCACATAGTGGTAAAGCCACACTTTTACAAAGTAAAATAAGAAGTTATGCAATGCTCTCAGGTGGAGGGTAACCCCTCTATTCAGGGTCACTCCATACAAATTTTTGTAGACCTCTCACCCTACACAATTCAGAGGAGAAGATCGCTGAAACCCCTCCTCCAGATGTTAACCCAAAAATACATCAAAAGAGCATCTTAGAGAATCAGAGTGTCTCAGAAGTAAAGATGGACAGAGGTTCGCCAATATGTGAAAAGCTGCGTTTAAAAATGTTTGCACAATTGCAAATTGCAAAGACTTTAAATATATCATCATCTACAGTACATATTATCATCAAAAGATACAAGGCTGTAACGCAATATTGGATTCCCATGATCGCCGGGCCCTCAGACGGCACTGCATTAAAAACCAGGCAGGATTCTGTGATGGACATCACTGCATGGGCTCAGGAATATTTCCAAAAATCACTGTCTGAACACGTTTCGCCTTGCAATCCAAACATGCAAGTTAAAGCTCTATCATGCAAAGAGGAATCCATAACTGGACATGATTCTGAAACGCCACCATCTTCTCTGGGCCAAAGCTCATTTAAAAATGGTCTGTTGCGAAGTGGAAAACTGTTCTGTAGTCAGATGAATTGAAATATGACATTTGTTTTGTCAACCATGGGCACTGTGTCCTACAGACTAAAGAGAGATTTTTTGGCTTGTTATCAGCGCTCAATTTAAATGCCTGCATCTCTGATGGTATGGGGATACATTAGTGCATATGGTATGGCCAGCTTGCACCATCAAAGCTAAAAGATACATCTAGGTTTTAGAGCAGCATATGCTCAGGCAAGAATGGGAAAACATTCCTCTCCCAAAATTTCAGCAACTGGTCACCCTTATGCCCTTATTATACCCAATCGTTTAACTGACCTTTTGCCAATTAACCTAATTAGTTGCAAAGTGTTCTTCTAGCTCTTTCTTTACCAGCTTTGTGTTGCCCTGTCCCAACTTTGAGATGTGTTGCTGCTATCTATTTTAAAATTACCTTATTTTTCTTAAAACTGAACATTTTCTCAGTTTAAATATTTGATATTGGGCCTGGAGGCACAAATGTTCCCTAAATCTAATAAACAGACGCCCACCCTTAATCTACTTCAAAAGATATGGAACAAGGGCAGGCAGATGCAGGGGATTGCTGGGATTCACTGAATATAGCCCGATATGTGAGAACCTCTCCTATGTCGAACTGGCAAAACTACAACAGGGACGCAGGTGGTGCTCCTTCAGTGTAACTTTGCTGTCCCACATATTTCAGGACGGCAAGTTGCTGCCTTTCCCCGAGCTACAACATAGGTTTACTTTGCCCCCCACTATGTTTTACTCCTACCTCCAGCTTAGGTATGCTGTGGGCACGCAGGGGGATGCTAACCACTGGGTAATGTCCAATACCCCCATCTTCCACCTCTTACAAACAAGTACTGAAACTAAAAGGGATCATCTCACATTGTTATCAAATGCTACTGACACACCATTTATGGACGTTGCCCACTAAGGCAACGTCCATATGGGAAAGAGACGTAGGCCCACTCACGGGAGTCCAATAGGAGGAGGCCCTGCAATCTATTACTACCTTGCCCAAAAAGTCTCCCAATTATACATTGTACTTCGGGTGCACTACATCCCACTTAGACTACATAAGATGGGTAGGTTGACAGACTCCCTGTGTGGCAGGTGCAGGCAACACCAGGGGGATCTTATTCATCTGCTCTGGCGTTGCCCAAAGCTCCACCGTTACTGGAGAGAGTTTCTTGGGACGCTTAATCAAGGTGTTCCAAACGACCGTCCCCTTAGACCCAACTGTGTCTTGGGAGTTTTGGAGGAGGTAATTCCTGAGGAGATGGTCAGAACAGCATTCTCTAGGGCACGGTTTCAAGCCTGAAAACTCATCCTCGTGGATAACACACATGGGGAACACCTTGGTCATGGAAAGATATATCTATCAACATAAGGGAAGCCCAGGTAGATTTGAAAAAATCTGGTCACCATGGCTGGATACCCCTGAGCTAAGTCCCAGGGAACTGGTGATGTCCAGAATCTTGTAGTGCCCTACGAAAAGATCTTGAAGAGCTGGGGGTGCTCCACACCAGTAATATATATGTATCTATGCTTCAGCATATTGTGGACTTGAAGGTCATTCTGATTGGATTAAAGATAAGGGCGCTAGGATAACCATGTTATGCAACTATAGATATCTGCAAGTGCATTGTTTGTACATTGGAAACTGTATAAATTTGTTCAATAAACACATTTTTGATAAAAATAAAAAATTGATAGGTTTTCGCTTTTCAATTGTTTTTAAAATATGCTTTTATGGTTTTTATGTAGACTTTACACAGCGTCCCAACTTTTTTCAGAACTCCGTTTGTAATCGATAGTAAATTAACCACTTAAGGACCGCCCCATGCAGATATACTGCAACGGGGTGGCCCTCCTGCTTGAAATCACGTACAGGGGCATGCGCCGCGGATGACCTGCTCCCACTGTGAATGGACACATTGGGAGGCAATCAGCGGGTTCGGTGGCCGCCGGCCACCTGCGATCGTTCACAGGAAAGGCAGAACGGCGGGCAGCCTATGTAAACAAGGCAGCCTGCCGTTCTGTGAGGGAGGAAGATGGAGCTCTTGCGTTTCTGCCAAGCAGAAACACGGATCTCTGTGTTCCTCCACTCACAGCATTCCCCCCCCCCCCAGTTAGAAAGCACTCCCTAGGAGCACACTTAACCCTTTGATCGCCCCTGATGTTAACCCCCTTCCCTGCCATTGTCATTAGTACAGTTACAGTGCATTATATTTAGCACTGATCACTGTATTAGTGTCACTGGTCCCCAAAAAGTGTCAGTTAGGTGTTCGATTTGTCCGCCGCAATCCCACTAAAAATCACTGATCACCTCCATTGCTAGTAAAAAATAAATAAAATAAAAAAAAGGAAAAAAATTCCTTAAAAATATCCTTTAGTTTTAGACCCTATAACTTTTGCGCAAACCAATCAATATACGCTTACTGGGATTTTTATTACCGAAAACATGAAGGAGAATAAATATTGGCCTAAACTGATGAAGGAATTCAATTTTTTTGGTCATGGGGGGGGGGGGGGGGAGGTGTAAACCTTCTGGGGCTGAAGTGGTTAAAGAAAAGGTAAAATGAAAACAAAAATCTGATGGTTTTAAAGTTTAAGGCTCCCAATACCCTGATTGAAGACTTTTTAAAAAACCTTTGATACCCCTGGTCCCCACAAGAAAGGTATATATACATTATACAAACTATTGAACAGGCAAACCCTTCTCATAAAACACAAATACTACTTCAAGGGCTTATTTATTGTAATAACAACCGATGAGGCTCAGCAGCCGCTCGGCTGTTATAACAAACTGTGGGATGGGACATCCCCCCTCCCGCCATTTGTGCGGGTTCTCCTATCACACCAGGAGGCCCGAGCAACCAGCCGGCACGTTCAGGTCTTGGATCTAGTAACCCGGAAGCGATGGCATGACATCACTTCCCGGATTACTGGCATCTTAAAGAGGAAGTAAACCCTGATGGGTTTTACTTCCTCTGTTGCTCACTGAAAACCCTGCATATTAAAAAGCATAATGGGCTAGTATACATCGCATACGAGCCCATTAGGTGACACTTACCTGCAAACGAATCCAGCGCTGTCCCCTGTGCAGGCTGCGTCCATCTTCTTGCCCCTCTTCCTTCCGGGGCCGCGGACTCCGGCTCTGTGATTCGCTGGCGCTGTGTGACGTCACTCCCGCGCATGTGCATGGGAGCCACCGGTAATAGCAGTTTAACTGAAGCAACGGCACAACATGATTGCTCTTGGCCCAGGACTGAGCAAGCCAAAACCAGAGAGAGCTACTAATGTGAAGTTTGCTTTGAGAGAGACAGAAAAGGTTTGCATTATATTTGTTTTGTGGGTGACTGGGTTAAGCCCTTTACCTGTGGAGTTAGGAACCTGAATTGTTTACGATTATTTTTCTGTTTTGTTTTTTTGATTTTCATGCAACTTTTTAATTAAAACTGGCTACAAGTCACATTTTAAGAAAGACCTGCTGTCTGGACTACCTTTTTTCAAGGGAAGGTGATCCCCATTGAACTAACCCCCCCAATATATATATATATATATATATATATATATATATTCTCTTGTATTGATTATTGTTTCACATTTTTACAATAGCGCTGCACATTGTATATTGATTGTATTCTCTGTTTAAAGAGGAAGTAAACTCTGCTAAATTAAAAAAAAAAAAAAAAGTCTTTCTTCCCTGCAAAGTAAAGGCATAATGTGGTAGTATGCATCGCATACTACCACATTATGTGACACTTATCTGCAAATGAAGCCTGCATCGTCCCCGCTGCAGGCCGCATCCATTTTTGCCCATCTTACTCCTGGTACTGCGGACTCCGGCTCTGTGACAGGCCGGACCCGCGTGACACGCGTGTGCAGGAGCCGCTGGTCACAGCACATGCTCCTGAAGAAATGGCATGAGCGGCCATTCCTTCAGAGCACATGCGCCGACGACAACATCGGCGCAGTATACGGTAAAGGTCATCCTAAGCGGTGCACGTTTAGAAGATATTTACAGTACCTATAGGTAAGCCATATTCTAGGCTTACCTATAGGTACAAACATTAGAGGGAGGTGGTTTACAACCTCTTTAAATGCTTGTGATACGACTTTTATCTTGGTGCCTAACTTCTTACTTTCTTATTAAAACCATGTGGTTGTATTTTGCATATTTCCATTTTGGTATGGATAGATTTATTTTCTATTTCTAAAAAAAAATAAAAAACATTGAAAACACAAATTTTAGGCTCCACTGCCTTCTAGGATCTATCCAGCCTTATGCCTCGTTCACACGGTCTGATTGTTGGAAGACCGAGCTTCTGATTTGTTGCCAGGATCTTGTCTTGCATACTAACGATACGCATATTGTCGTTTGACAAAAACGAACGTAGTGACGTACTATGATCGTATAAAGAGAAAGTTAATTTCTCAAGCACCACCCTTTGGGCCCCTTCTGCCAATTTCGTGTTAGTAGAAGTTTGGCGAGCGTTGATTCGCAATTTTCAGATCGTACAAAACAAATGCCTTTTAAAATAAGTTTGGCATAACTACATGCAAAACAGCATTATTATTATCCCATTAAAAAAAAGAAATTTCATCAATTGCCGCGTCACAAATGTTAATTCTAGATTACGAACAGTAGTTTACAAGACCAAACTCTTCCGGGTCGGTCCTTGATTCTGAGCATGCGTGTTTGTACTTTCGACTTTTGTGTGACGGATTTGTGTACTGGCCATCCGGGAATCAGACGTGGAGCCGCCGTTCGCCAAAAATTTACTAGCCTGTCATCCAACATTTGTTGGTCGAAAATAGGAAAACAAATGTCTAAAAAGGAACGTACTAACGGTAAGAATTCCGGCCTGTCAAACGACAATCCCCTTCTGATTTTCGTATCGTGTGTGGCTCTAGAAGGGGGTCATTGTATCAGACACATTTTATCATGACCATCAACCCAATCATAAAAAATCCTTAATACTTAGAAGCTGAATGGAATTCGCCAACATGCTTATCATACCACTCTCTCGCAAATAATTCTTGAATTTATTTATTTTAATCAGAAAAAGTTTTTATTTGGTAATTCACAGTGCCACATACATAGTATACAACAGGGATATGCAATTAGCGGACCTCCAGCTGTTGCCAAACTACAAGTCCCATGAGGCATAGCGAGACTCTGACAGCAGCAAGCATGACACCCAGAGGCAGAGGCATGATGGGACTTGTAGTTTTGCAACAGCTGGAGGTCCGCTAATTGCATATCCATGGTATACAAGATAACGTTCATTGAAGCAGAGGACATTATTCGGCCAAGGATTTTTCACGAACCTGTACAAGGTCTACAATACAGAAAATAATTGCAAGTCCTGCGTGGCAATACAAAAAGCATATCAGAATAGTATAAAAGAGAGAGAAAAACAAAAAAGTTTTGAGGTATAGTAACCAACAACCTTTGTTTAACAAGAAAAATAAAACAAAAAATAGAAACAAAAACAGACACAAGTAAGACATATGGGATGGAATAGTAAACTATACCAATTCCCAGAACCTTGGGAACGTGCAACATCCAAGCATTCTGCCCGACCCATCATGGTCATCATTCTCTCTGTAGGAGCCATATAACTACCAATCTGTCTGGTCCCTCAACCAGTTCAACACGACCACTATCCTTGTAGGAGTCTGTCCTTGACCAACTGATGAGGTGCTAACCCCGGGATATCTAACCAGGCCTGCCACATTGTGTAGAATTTAGGGGGTGCATTTCTGTGCTGATACGTCAGTTTTTCTCTTATTAATAATTTGTTCACCTGGTCTATCCATTGTTGCCTAGTGGGAACCCCGGGAGCGATCCAGAATTGAGCTATCAGCTTTCGTGCAACATACAGTAAACAAAAAATCGCCGTGTGAGTGGAAGGGGTTAGTGTCTCCTCTTCCAGGGCACCCAGCAGGCACACCGTTGGAGTTCTTGGTATAACAAAGGCAAACACCTGAGAAATTACGTCAAGAATCTCTTTCCAAGAACGAAAGAGCTTGGGACATTTCCAGAGCATGTGTATGAGGTCTCCATGATCCCTCACACACTTTGGACAGAGGGGGGTATCACGTATTCCCCACTTGTAAAGTGTGACAGGTGTTCTATATGCCCTATGCAGCAGGTAAAGGTGCGATAGTTTTTGAGATGCTGATACGGAAACCAGGGGAGCGGAGGCGAGGCAAAGATTCCACGTCTCCCCATCTATTGGCCCCACATCTTCCTCCCATTTACGCCTACATGGCAGATTGGCGGGGTCTTGAAGTGCATTAAGGATAATGTTATAACCTCTAGAGGTCATACCTTTTTTGTCGCTCTCCATCATAATCCCCTGTATAATGGTGTGATCAGTTAGCCTAAGTGGCGTTTGTCTGGACTGTGCTTGCAGTGCGCAACGCAGTTGTAGGTACTTAAAAAAGTTATTGCGTGGTATGTTAAATTCTGCTTGGATTTCCAGAAAGGACTTGAGAATCTGACCATTGTACAATTGTGAGATGTACTTTAGCCCTGCAGTTCCCAAATCCACTGAGTTTGAGTAACTGTGAAAATAAAGTGAATTGCGCTAACTTATAAAATAAAATATCAAATCCTATATCCCTAGGTTTGTCAAAACAATTAGGTGTGTGAATCTTGTGAACTTTCTACTCTAAGGGTGTGGTATCCACAATTGCTTGTATGATCCAGTACCAATCAAAAATCCTGCTGCGATTTTAAACATAAAATATATAAAGTGCAATGTCCAAAAAAAATATATATGAAGAAGTGCCAAAAGACTCATATTATAATTCATTTAGTCCATCAGATATGTTATATAAATAAAAGGAGATGTGCAGTGAAATATAACTCCAATGACCAAATAGCTGCAATAAAAAATGCACAAAGAGTCCTATGTGAAGAATTGCTCTTTTTACTGGTGACTTGCTGTGCCTCCACCTTCACCGTGTTTGTGCCTCCACCTTCACCGTGTTTGTGCCTCCACCTTCACCGTGTTTGTGCCTCCACCTTCACCGTGTTTGTGCCTCCACCTTCACCGTGTTTGTGCCTACACCTTCATTGTGTTTGTGCCTACACCACCACCAAGTAGAATGGCCACTCACCAGATAGGCTAGATTATACGCCTTTGGTTCATAAGGATAACCACTCCGTCTCTCAGACTTGTCAGCAGTCCCTCCCAATGTGCTGGTAGAGAATCTTGCTCTATGATCGCTCATGGAACATATAAAGGACTATCATGGTGTAAGTATATCATAAAAAATGTATTGAGATTTAAAAAATTCCATCCACTCACATGTAAAAGTGCCTTGAAGCTGGCACTGAACTGATCCAGCTATACATGGAAGATATATATGCCTGGTTCCGCACGTGTACCCCTATGGTTCCTTCACATTTATCCCAAGCCTCATTATGGTTCCAGAGTGACAAGCAGATAATGATCCCGCAGCCTCAAAGAAGATACCGGATTTGAACCTGCGTAGGGAGACCCTAATGGATTTAGAGTCAATCGCCTTAGCCACTTGGCCACAACTACACACCTAGTTTGAGTAACTCCCTATAGCGCATATTTCGCCAGATAGGGGTAAGTGTCAGAAAACCCCTTACATCTAGTAAGCGCTTAGTGTAAGACCACAGTGTTTTTAGTAGAGATATGGAGGGGGCCCCCCTAAGTGTATATAACCTGCCTCCAGGCCGGACAATGCTGTGGCATCATCCGTTGGAGTAGTTAGAAGTCTGCGTATTGGGAATTCTGGAATTTATAGTTAACATCAGCTGAAAAGATAGAGCAAAAACACTTGACCTTGATTAACCACGGCCTTGCATCAAGTCATCAATAAGACAGGGAAGTTATGGAATACAGTCATGATGTTCCAACCATTGCAGTTGATAGAGAGGTCATAAATAAAAAGAAGACTAAAAGAACCTTTCAATGTGCTGTGGAATAGAATCCGTGGGCTTGCAACTGGCAGACCCCAGAGACTCAAAGGAAAAAATAGCAAGAAAGGGAAGAAGGGAGGTAGCACAGACTGTCTCTCAGCACTGCTTGTCAAAGCTTCACACTTTTTCTCCCTCCCACTCCTTGTACATAAGCCTCTGATCACAAAAACAAAAGCTGTCTGAACCCTACTGAGACACGTAAGTGGTATCAGACTTGAAGCTTCGGGGAGCAGCCTACAATCCTACTGCACAGTGTAAGACCGCACGTCAAAACTATGACACGCTAAGAGCAAACGCCAGCAGAATATTAACATGCAAAGCCCGGTGCCACACGCTGACACAGCCGCAGAGAGCAAGGTATAAAGCGACAGTGCGGGCCTGGGAATAGAGAATGCCGTCACACCAGGCAAACTGAATATATACGTTCCTAATGAGATTCTGCCACATCAATGTATACATATCTCTATTTCACAGCACGCTCCTATTGTATTCATCCCATCTAACCAGCAGCCTTTGTACTTTCTTCTCTAGCCACATCTCCATTCTATATAATTGCTAGCGCACAGATCAAGATGAAGTCCATTGTTAGCCCCAGACACCAATAATGGGCCAAGCAGAGATGATCCCAATGACAGCAGAAACACACGAGGGTATGGTGAGCGATGACGCACAACAAGAGAGACTCCACTACTATTCAATAATAATCCGGGACCAATTCACAACATCTACAGCTAAAAGGATTTCTGACTCAATACTGACCACACATGTAAGGATTGCTTTTTATTTTTGACCACTATTGTTTCCAAGTAAACTAAAAAAAATGTTTCAGTCCAATAGCATGTTAGCAAAATCTTCCACTCAATTATATTCCTCAATAGCCACAAAGGATATAAATCACCAAATACAAAGCCAACTATTATCTTGTAAAGTAGCAGTGACATAGTCATTATGCAGCACATAAGAAGGCCCGACCCCCTACAGACGACTACAGAAGGGGGCGGATACAAGACCTGTCATGCTGTCTCTGGTCTGTATTACAGGAAACTCCAGCACAGAGGCAAAATTTCACACCGGATTACTGCACAGATCTGAAAGAATACACAAAGCACACCAAGATGCAAGAATGATTATACACTGACCGGCCATTTTTTTTTAGGTTCACCCGTTCAATTGCTTGGTAACACAAATTGCCAATCAGCCAATCACATGGCAGCAACTCAATGCAATTAGGCAATAAGGCATGGTGAAGACAACTTGCTGAAGTTCAAACCGAACATCAGAATGGGGAAGAATCAGGATCTAACCACATGCCGACCAGTCGCTGTCGTTATACTGCGGCAGGTTGGCTCGTTCCCGCAAATAGTCGTAGTTGTACGTCGGCTCCTTTAAAGAGCCATAGCAGGCGCAAACGCCCGTTGCACGACGGGGGACCCGATACGCATGGCCGGCGGACGCAAAGTCTGCCAGCCAGCCACCCGCGATTGCGGGAAAGAGCCAAAACGATGATCTGTCAATATAAACAGACAGATCCCTGTTCTGACAGGGGAGGAGAGAGAGGTCTGCTGTTCCTAGTGATCAGAAACAGCGATCTCTCTCCTCCTCCAGTCAGTCCCCTCCCCCCACAGTTAGAAACACCTCCCAGGGAACACATTTAACCCCTTGATTGCCCCTAAGTGTTAACCCCTTCCCTGCCAGTGACATTTACACCGTAATCAGTGCATTTTTATAGCATTGATCACTGTATAAATGTCAATGGTCTTAAAATAGTGTCCGATCTGTATGCCGCAATGTCACAGTCCCGCTAAAAATCGCAGCTTGCCGCCATTACTAGTAAAAAAAAATTATAAAAAACGCCATAAATCTATCCCCTATTTTGTAGACACTAACTTTTGCGTAAACCAATCAATAAACGCTTATTGATCATTTTTACCAAAAATATGTGGCAGACTACATATTGGCCTAAACTGATGAAGACATTTGTTTTTTTATTTTAGGGATCTTATAGTTAAAAATATTTTTTTTTTCAAAAATTGTAGTTCATTTTTTTATTTAGAACGCAAAAAATTTAAAACCACAGAGGTGACCAAACACCACTAAAAGAAATATCTATTTGTGGGATTAAAAATACATCAAATTTTGTTTTGGCACAAATTGTCAGTTAAAACGACGCAGTGCCGTATCGCAAAAAATGGCCTGGTCATTAGGGGTGCAACGGATCAAAAAACTCACGGATCGGATCGATCCTCGGATCAGAGCCACGGATCGGATCATTTTCGGATCGGCAAAAAATAAAAATAAATTACTAATATCCACGTCATCCCCCCCCACTGTAATATCCACAATCTCCCCCTGTATGTAATATCCACAATCTCCCCCAGTAATGGGCATCTCCCCAACTTACCAGTCTCTCCCGCCGGCCAGTTCAAATCCACGAGCAGCGAGGGGTGATGACGTCACAAGGGGGCCGCCGCCCCCGGGTGTACCAAGATGGCCGCGGCTCCGGAGCTAGGCCGAAGCCGCGGCCTTTCCTAAGGCCGAGGCCGTGGAACGCTCCGCGGATCGCGGTGTGTGCCGATCCAAACGGGGTGATCCGTTCGGATCACGGATCGTCACCGATCCGTTGCACCACTACTGGTCATTAAGGGGGGAAAATCTTCCGGTCTGTAAGTGGTTAAGTGACATGGTGGTTGGTGCCAGACAGGCTGGTCTGAGTATTTCAAAAACTGCTGATCTACTGGGATTTTCACTCACAACCATCTCTGGGGTTTACAGAGAATGGTCTGAAAAAAATAAAATATCCAGTGAGCGGCAGTTGTGTAGAGGAAAATGCCTTGTTGGTGTGAGAGGTCAGAGGAGAATGGGCAGACTGGTTGGAGATGATAGAAGGGTGACAGTAACTCAAATAACCACTCGTTACAACCAAGGTATGCAGAATACCATCTCTGAATGCACAACACATCAAACTTGAAGCAGATGAGCTACAGCAGCAGAAGACCACACCGGGTGCCACTCCTGTCAGCTAAGAACAGGAAACGGAGGCTACAATTCGCATAGGCTCACCAAGATTGGATTATAGAAGATTGGAAAAACATTGCCTGGTCTGGTGAGTCTCGATTTCAGCTGCGACATTCAGATGGTAGGGTCAGAATTTGGTGTAAACATGAAAGCATGGATCCATCCTGCCTTATATCAACGGTTCAAGCTGGTGATGGTGATGGTGTAATGGTGTGGGGTATAATTTCTTGGCACACTTTGGGCCCCCTAGTACCAATTGAGCATCGCTTATATGCCACGGCCTACCTGATTATTGTTGCTGACCATGTCCATCCCTTTATGACTACAGTGTACCTATCTTCTGATGGCTACTTTCAGCAGGATAATGCACCATGTCACAAAGCTCAAATCATCTCAAACTGGTTTCTTGAACATGACAATGAGGTCTCTGTACTCCAATGGCCTCCACGGTCACCACATCTCAATCCAATAGAGCACCTTTGGGATGTGGTGGAACGGGAGATTCACATCATGGACAAATCCAACAAATCTGCAGCAACTGTGTGATGCTATCATATCAATATGGAACAAAATCTGAGAAATGTTTCCAACACCTTGTTGAATTTATGTCATGAAGAATTCAGGCAGTTCTGAAGGCAAAAGGGGGTCCAACCCGGTACTCGCAAGATGTACCTACTTAATAAAGTGGCCAGTGAGTGTACGTGCCTCTTGTATTTAGAATTTGCTTGTCCCACAGTTTTACCAGCTGGAGTGAAATCCAAAAGCTGTCATTGCTCAGCTCCTGAAAATGCTAGCTGCCTGGCTGTCATTAGTGTTACAGGCCCAAAACAAACATGCAACAAATGATGTCATTGTGATGGAACAAATCCTGATCCACGTGCATTCGAGTGCCATTCATTATCACTTCAAAACGCACTCTCATGCCGCGTATACACGACCGTTTTTCATGACAAGAAAAATGCAATTTTTTTAATTTGGTCATTAAACACGATCGTGTGTAGGCTCCAGAGCATTTTTTGCGAGGTGAAAAATGGGCATTAAAAATTTGGAACATGCTCTATTTTTTCTCTTCGTGAAAAACAGCCGTGTGTAGGCTTTAACGAAAAAAACGCGCATGCTCAGAAGCAAGTGATGAGACGGGAGCGCTCTTTCTGGTAAAACTAGCGTTTGTAATGGAGATAGCGCTGTAACGGACTGAAGAGCACGAGGCTGAAAAGCGCAAATCGTTTCTCACCAAACTTTATTAACACGAGGATCAGCAAAAGCAGCCCAAAGTGTGGCGCCATCCGAATGGAACTTCCCCTTTATAGTGCCGTCGCACGTGTTGTACGTCACCGCGCTTTGTTCGAGCGTTTTTTTCATGATAGTGTGTAGACAAGGCAGGCTTGAGAAGAATCACGTCGAGAAAAACGACGTTTTTTCAATGACATTAAAAACGGTCGTGTGTACGCGGCATTAGGCTGCATTACCACCTGAGCACAGCAATTTTCAGTCTATTTGAGAGTCTTTGAGCGATTTTAGACGTGTATTACAAGCGTTGTACAGCTTCAGGTGTTTTTGTTTAGCCAATAGAAAGCACTTGGTGGAGGAGAGGTGGAGGAGATACGGGTGGAGAGCTGCTGTTTGAGCAGAAATAAAAAGAAATACACACAGGCAGAGATATACAGTACATTTCCAGCACATAAAAATATAGGACATTTATTTTATTTTTTCTTACAGAAAGTGTTTTTATTGAACAAACAAGACAGTACATACAGAGCAGGGTTGGCACATGAAATCTGACATTTGGGAGGATGACATACATCCTAAGAATAGCGTAGGCATGGACACATTTAGAAAAAAAAAACAGCAATTCCGTGCGAGGGTAATATAGACAGACATACGAAACCTATTACATCTGTATTCGAGAACCAGCAGTACTAGATAGGGAGATTGGTGAGAGCAAGTAATCTGCCCTAACCTATCAATCGCTGATGCATGTTACCAAAAGTAAAAGGGGGGGGGGGAGCCCAAGAGGAGAACAACTAGGAGGAAAGGAAGAAAGAACAGGGGGGAGGCGACCCGGGCCCGTCTCTCTGACCACTAGGTCCCGGTAGTGGGGATGGGGGGGGGGGGGGGTAACCGCTATACCATTGGGGATCAGCCACACACATCAATCCAGCTCGACCAGACCTTATCGAATTTCCCTGGGCAGTTTCTACTTTCATACGTAATTCAGTAGAGTGGTAGTACTGCATTAATGTTTTTTTTTGCCATGAATCTTTGGAAATAGCCTCCTCCTGTTTCCACCTTAGTCAGATCTCCCTTCTGGCATAAAACAATGAGTAAGTGAGGCCCAGTTTAACATATCGGTCCCCCTCGATATCTTCTAAGTGACTCAGTAAGAGGGTCAGGGGGATCCTTCACCCCCCATACATTCCCCAGAGGGTCTGCCACCACTCTCCAACATTGGCGGAGCTTGGGACAGGACCAGACCATTTGAAAGAAGGTACCCGACTCCAACGCGCACCTGGTACAGAGTGGTCTGAGAGTGGGATAGATGTTTGCTAGCCTCTGTGGGGTGTAATATGCTCTATGGAGAAATTTTAACTGAATGAACTTGTCTTTTGCTGCAATCATAGAAGGAATAAAACAAGGTTACGCATTCTTCCCACTCCTCATCTCCCAGGGAAGGGGATGTCCATTCTCCTCCGTTGTGATCTAGTGGCTTTAAAAATATAGGACATTCAGTGCCAGTTCACACTCCTGCGCTATCGCATGTGATTCGCACTGCACGACAGTGCAAATCACATGCAATGTCCGTGCGATGCAATTTCAACCATACAGATAGTATGGCTGATATCACGCCTCTAAAGTGAACCTGTCATTAGGGCCGAAACAACTAATCGATTAATCGACAACTAATCGATTATGAAATTAATCGATTACAGTTTTCATAATCGATTAATCGGCCAGTAACATAATGGGGTTAAAAAATAACTAAAATTAGCTCTTTATAGTACAAAAAGAGCAAATTGCTACTGTAAATATTACTTTCACTGTCCTACAGTAAAAAATGAACCCCTTACAGTAGATTATTTGCTCTTTTTGCACTAATTTTAGTTTTTTTAACCCCATTATGTTACTGAACATCTCAGGCCGGGGTCACACCTCCGTGTTTTTTTGGTGCTTTTTGCAGAAACACGCTACAGTTCATTTACATGGTTTCCTATGGGACACGTTCACATCCATGATTTATTTTTAGCTGCTGCATATTTGGAAAGGGCAAGGACTTTTTTTTTTAACAAAAAACAATGTCATTTTGTTTTTTTGGTTCAATATACTTCAATGGAGAAGCTGCAGAAAAGCATGTAATACGTTTTTGCGGCAATTTGTGTTTTTTAATATGCCCAACAACAAATTGGCCCAAAAAATTGCAAATATGCAAATCGCAGTAAAATTATTATTATTATTTTTTTTTAAGGTTATTAACCGAATAATCGATTAATCGAAATAATAATCGGCCAACTAATCGATTATGAAAATAATCGTTAGTTGCAGCCCTACCTGTCATGCATATAAACTATTATTTGTATGTACCTGCGCTCTTGCACTAATTTTCTATTTTTTTTCGTATGGCGAGGATTTGCTATTATTTCTAAATGATGCTGGTGCCTCTCTGCAGGGAACCCTGAGGATTATGGATGACTTCTCGTCCTTTATGGGATTACGGGTGAACTGGCATAAATCATTATTGTTCCTGGTGGATGAGGGGGCTAGGTACTCCTCACCCACCACCCTCCCCTTGCAGTGGGTTACCAGCTTCACATACTTAGGGATTGTAATCTCTAGACATAGCAAAGACTTTGTGAGGGACAATCTGGACCCTGTACTGGCTGAGGTTAAGACCAAACTGAAAGCATGGAGCAACCTCCCCCTATTGCTTGTTGGACACATTAACCTCCCTAAATCGAAGGTTCCTCCCAAATTTTTGTATATTTTTAGGAATTCCTCCCAGTGGCTCCCACGAGCCTTCTTTAACTCCATCAAAAGCCTTTTTTTGAACTTTCTGTGGGGTTCTAAGCCACCTACGTACAAATACACCACCGTAATCAGACCGACAAATAGAGGGGGTCTAGCTATGCCTGATTGCTATAAATATTTCCTGGCATCACAACTGGTGATGGCTTACTGGTGGTTGCAGCCTGACCTCACAAACTCGGCTGTAGTGAAACAGCAATAGTCAGATCCCTGGAGGCCCTACAGGTCCTGTTGATCAGGGGCAACAAGTCCCCTCACCCCCTCACGCCATCTATGCGTACCACTGTTCAGGCCTGGAAAGTGAGTGAAGCCATACAGGCACTCCCCTCTACCACCCTCTCTCCGCATACCCCCTTGTGGCTTAATCCCACCCTCCCACATTTTTTCACTGTTCTGGACCCACAAGCCTGGGCTAAATTTTAAATTCTTGAACTGAATTACATTGTCACTAACTGACTTGTCCCCTTTTCCAGCTCTTCAGTCCACATTTGATCTACTCACTAATTTTTACTTTAGATACCTTCGGGTTTCCCATGCCTTCAGATGCCAATTTTTTGGCCAGCTGATCTCTCTTTCATATTCGGAGCTGGAATCCATTCTCCGAGTACAGAAAAACTTAAAGAAGCCTGCCTCCCAGCTATATGGGAACTTGATAGTGGCGGCCAGCCCCGTACTGGCTTCTCTTCGCCAGAAATGGTAGGGGGACATCCCAGACATGGATGACTATGACTGGATGGAGATCTGGGAGTTCCCCATTTTTTCCATGATCTCGGCCAGAGATAGGATCACTCAGTATAAGATATTGCACAGAGTGTATTACACACGGCACAGGCTCCACAAAGTGTCCATCACACATTCCCCAGCATGTTGGCGATGTCCACATCAGGCTGGGGAATTCTTTCACATCTTTTGGACCTGTCCGGCTATAGTACAAATATTGGCAGGGGGTTCTAGCGGTGATAAGCAGTGTCACACGGATAACTACCACATGACGTGAGATACTGTTTGTTGGGGTTGGTAGAACAACTGACGACCACAATGGCAAGAAGAATACTTATTAATTCACTGTTGTTTTATGCCTGTAAAGCCTTTACGATGAACTGGAAAAAATCCGTTCCTCCTACCATTCCTTTCTGGAAAGGCCTAGTGAATGCTAGTTTACCATTTTCTAAAGCTACTTACACCAACAAGGGGTGTCCGAACAAGTTTCAAAAGATCTGGTCATGCTGGATTAATGACACTTCCACAGCAAATACGGACGCAAATGCTATACCCTGAATGTAAGCCTTGACTCGGTACCTCGGTATTGATGTGTTGTTTTATGTCATTTACCTACGATTACTGTCTAAACCTTGATATAACTGAGCAGACCACACTCTCCTCATTGGGGTAGTAGTTTAGAAGGTTAATATAGTTTTGTTTTCTTTTGTTTTTCCAATGAGCACTTTCTAAATGAGACCAATGGTCTTGCCCCTGCGGGGGCCAATATTGTATGTTTTTGCATTGAAAAAAAAACAATTAAAAAAAAAGATGAAAAATAAATAAATACAATGGATTGTAGTCCGTTCTGAACTGCATGGACCAGAAATACTTGACAGACATCAGACAAGAATGAAGGACAGAAAATGTTCTCGGCAAGGAAAAAAAAAAAAGGTGTCTAAACTGTCTAAGTTATTAGAGGTAAAAGCAGCTATTAGATGGAATGGCTCACCGTTATCATGCGAGAGTGTTCAGCGTGTGGCTTTTAGTACTTGTCTTATGCCAAAGGCTGACTTTATATTGTTGCGGTGTGTTAGCGTGCACTGTATCAAGGAAGCCGATGGGTGCATGCACTATTTTTATATTGCAGCACAATGCACAGTAGTTTAAGCGTTTTTTTCAGTGTGTTTTTTACCTGTTTTTGGTGCATTTGAGCTTTTGCCATTTTTTATTAGCCAAAAAAGAAAACATATAATTTGTTGCTAGGTATTTTAGATTTTTTAGCTTTTATATTATTTTTTGTATTATTTTTTTTGTTAGGGTAAGGGTTTAGAGTTAAGGTTAGGATTACCTAATTATTTTTTTAGGTTAGGGTGTGAATACCACCACTACTACTACTACTGTAGTGGGATGCCCCTTTGTCCAGATTCCGGTGCAGGTCCCTTTAACTCAACTCCCCCACAATCCCCTGAGCTCCTGGACACGCCCGGGGGATATAAATGTCAGCTCCACCCAGCTTCCGATGCTCAGAGAGATCCTGCCTGATGGGACAGCAGTGACTGGGCAAGTGAGCTGTTCCCAGGTGCTGGGTCCTCCCCTGTTAAGTCTGGTGTGCGGGCCACCAGCAGTGAGCACAAGAGCACGCAGCATCTTTCCAAGCCCCAGTCACTGGAGAGGACTCTGTTACAGTCCATTTGCGGAAGCTGCCCATGAAGTGGGTTGGCCCTATCTGCAGCCACCAGAACCTCCTGACCGAAGCAAGTAGAAAGCAGTGCCAGCATGAAGTGTGTGCCAGCAGGAGGTCCACTCAGCTCACAGTCTGTTGAACGAACGATTACTATCTTGGACACGTGAGATTTCCTTAGCTCTCTATTCTATATGTAGATTGAACTCAGAACACGCTGCTGCCACCTAGTGGACATTAGTTGAACGGCAGTATAATTGTTATGTCCTCTTTCTTTACGGTTCATATTAAATGTTCTGTATACCCGTGTTCACACGATCTCCGGTCCAATTTATGTTGAAGTTCATTGTTAAGTAAAGCAGAAATTGCACATCACCACTGGTCTGATCATTTGACTGAACAACTACTACTACTACTACTACTTTAATGACCAGGTTCCGTTCCAACGACCAGATCATTAAACAAATTGGTTGTTAAACGAGGAGCCACAAGCAATTACTATTTTAAGCATTCTTAACTACTGTACTGTATTGTGAAAAAAAACTCCAGCGCAATAACATTGTTTTCATTTGCATAAGTGCAGAACACATTTTAGCCAAAATTTATTAAAGTGGATGTAAACCCAATTTTTTTTTATTATTATTTATTTATTTTTTGCTGCCACAATGTAGTGTATAAGATTTCCTATCATATGTGCCCAGTCTTTCCACAAAGAGTTAATCCAACTCTGAGCAATCCTCTTTTCTTTTTTTAGTGAGATAAAAACGGACAAACAGGAGAACTTTTGGCCTTTCAGCCCCCTTGCTGTGAATGACAGGTTATTTACATATCTCATGCACTAAGCCTGAGACAGTCATTAATTTTTAATTCCCACCCCTACTCCTTTTCTGAAGTCATGTGGTTACTTTTCTGGATTTTGACTGGATGTTAGTGATCATAGCAGATGTTCAGTGTAAGGAATACACATGAGAAAATGCATGTTGACAAGGGTGGGCTGGGAGTCTACTGACATCACGACTCCACCCACCGAGCTCCAGACAACAGATCCACCCACAGAATCTGCAGTTTTTCAGTTCTTATAACAGACAGAGGGGAGACATTTGACAGGTAAGGATACATGCAGGAGGCGTCTATATCCTTATAGATCAGCACTATGGCAGTAGTTTAGAAAGGATGAGAGTGTGTTTACATCCACTTTAAGGAGATGTGTTTTTGTTTTTTATGGGATATGTTTTATAGCAGAAAGTAAAACACAATCAAAAATTGTTGTTCTATTTTGTTTATATAATAAAAAATAAAAAACCCAAATTGTGATCAAAGTACCACCAAAAAAAAAAGCTCTATTTGTATGGAAAAAAAATGATATAAATGTTGTTTCAATACAGCATGGCATGACCTCACGATTGTCAGTTAAAGTGGCACAGTTAGCCCTGGTTCACACTGGTGCGATTTGACATGCGATTTGACATGTCAAATCGCATGTCAAATCGGCGATATTTGCCGCAAATTGCGGGCAATGGCACCGTCCTAATCGGTGCGACGCCGCATCTGCGGCGCTGCACCGATTTCAAAAAGTAGTTTCTGTACTACTTTTTTGCGATTTCGGGCCGCGATTTACATTGACATCTGTGCAGAAACCTGCACAGATGTCCCTGTAATCGCGGCCGAAACCAGGACTGACAGGCAGGAGTGAAATCGTGCGAGTTCAGCTGAACTCACACAGCTTCACTCCCGCAGCCCCAGTGTGAACCTGGGCTTAGGCTGGATTCACACCTATGCATTTTTAGTGCATTTTGCAGATTTGCACTACAGAACGTGTTCCATAGGAAACCATGTTAAATGGACTGAAGTGCAAATCTGCAAAATGCACTAAAAATGCATAGGTGTGAATCCAGCCTTAAAGCGGAGCTCCGCCGGCAAAAAAAATATTAAAAGCCAGCAGCTACAGCAGCTGCTGGCCTTTAATATTTGGACACTTACCTGTCCTGGAGTCCAGCGACGTCCGCAGCAGAGGACGAGCGATCGCTCATCGCTCTGCTGCTCCCTCCGCCATCCTCGCTGAGGGAACCAGGAAGTGAAGCCCTGCGGCTTCATGCCCAGTTCCCTACGGCGCATGCGCGAGTCGCGCTGCGCCGTTCTGATTGGTGCTCCTGTGTTCTGGGAGCCGAGTGCCTCCCAGAACACTACGGGAAGTGACGTCACTCCCGCAGATTCCCGGAGAGAGGACTCCCGGATGTGGGTGAAAATACCTGTCTTAGACAGGTATCTTCACCCCCCTCCCCCCTCAAAGGTGTCAATTGTGACACCGGAGGTGGGGAGGAATCCGATCAGCACCAGTCAAAATTTAGGGTGGAGCTCCACTTTAAGGACCTTAGATTGTAAGCTCATTGAGGACAGGGACTGATGTTAAATGTATAATATATATGTAAAGCGCTGTGTAAATTGACGGTGCTATATAAGTACCTGTAATAAAAAATAAAAAAATTATCTGAATTTGGCCCTTGCCAATGTAGCCTTTTTTTTTTTTATAGATCTTATTATTATTTAGGATTTCAGTCTTTTTTACCAGTCTTGTCCCTTCATTTAGCCATTCCGTAACCCAGAAAACTACAGGAACATGCGGAGAACCTTTGACTGAAGGTTACCAATTAGCTGATGCAGGCAGAACAGAGCCAGGAGATCTAATGTCTGCAGATAGAGGAAAGTTTTCTGCAGGTACACTATTTTACCACGGTAACTGTTCTCTGCAGAGTTATATAGCCCTCAAAGGCACATTGTTCAGAACACCTCCATACAAACATATGGAGATGTGCGCGCTGATACTTCCCTTCCTTTTTATGATTTAGATGTGCACAGAATGGATGTTGTTCTGCTGGGCATAGAACACCTTGTAGAGGACTACAGATCTATACTCCTAACACCTGCTAATGTTTAATTCACTATAGTTAGACAGCTATGGTGCTGCCATTCAAACACCCTCAAGTTATAAAGCTGATTAAATCTGCAGTTCATTAGGACAGTACATTATTTCACAACTTGGGATGGATAAAAGTTTAAAATAAAATGTAGTAGAAAGTTCATATGACTAAAGGTGTGGTTGCCACCATGCCTGATGTATACACCACATTTCAATCCACCTCTTACTGGGACTTTAAAAGGCAACCATTACAACATTAAAGGGGTCGTAAAGGTTTGTTTTTTATTTTCTAAATAGGTTTCTTTAAGCTAGTGCATTGTTGGTTCACTTACCTTTTCCTTTGATTTCCCTTCTAAATGTTTTTTTTTGTTTGTCTGAATTTCTCAGTTCCTGTTCCTCCTCAGTAAGCTGTTCAGTAAGCTGTTCAGTAAGCTGTTCAGTAAGCTGTTCTGGCTGACTCCACACCACTCAGATGATGGCGTGAAGCTTATTGAGGAGAAACAGGAAGTGAGAAATTCAGACAAAGAAAAAAAACATTTAGAAGGTAAATCAAAGGAAAAGGTAAGTGAACCAACAATGCACTAGCTTAAAGGAACCTATTTAGACAATAAAAAAACGAATCTTTACAACCCCTTTAAGCCCTGGTTCACACTGGTGCGATTTGACATGCGATTTGACATGTCAATTCGACGATATTTGCCGCAAACTGCGGGCAATGGCACCGTCCTAAACGGTGCGACGCCGCATCTGCGGCGCTGCACCGATTTCAAAAAGTAGTTTCTGTACTACTTTTTGCAATTTCGGGACACCTGCACAGATGTCCCTGTAATCGCGCCCGAAATCGGGACTGACAGGCAGGAGTGAAATCGTGCGAGTTCAGCTGAACTCGCACAGCTTCACTCCCGCAGCCCCAGTGTGAACCTGGGCTTATACTGTATATTTAAAAACGAGTCAGTCATTCTTTATCATTTCTTTTACAGTCTTTTTAACCACTTGCCGACCGCTCCATAGCAGATTTACTGCTGCAGGGAGGCCACGCTGTGCGGAGTCATACAAGGCGCATCTCCAAAAAATTTAATATCATCAAAAAGTCCATTTTGTTTCATTAATTCAAAAAGTGAAACTCATATTATCTACAGTAGATTCATTACACACAGAGTGATATATCTCAAGCATTTATTTTTATTTTGACGATTATGACTTACAGCTAGTGAAAACCCAAAATTCAGTATCTCAGAAAATGTGATTATTACATAAGACCAATTAAAAAAAAAAAATGTAAAATAGATTTTTAATACAGATATGTTGGCTTACTGAAAAGTACGTCCATGTACAGTATAGTATGCACCCAATACTTGGTCAGGGCTCCTTTTGCATGGAGTCGATGAGCCTGTGGCACTGCTAAGGTGTTATGGAAGCCCAGGTTTCTTTGCTAGCAGCCTTCAAATTGTCTGCATGGTTGGGTCTAGTGTCTCTCATCTTCCTTTTGACAATACCCCACAGATTCTCTATGGGGTTCAGGTCAGGCGAGTTTGCTGGCCAATCAAGCACAGGGATTCCATGATTAAGCCCTGGTTCACACTGGTGCGTTTTGACATGCGATTTGGCATTTTTCTTTTATTCGATTGTTTTGGATTGAAATTGCACATCGCTTCAATAATATAATCAAAGCTTTTCTGGCCACCATTAGTATGAAAACGCACACCAAAAGTATAAAACACACGGGGCGTGGCCTGACTCTGCATGGCGTAGGACACTTCTTCCCTAAGCTCGGGCAATTAATCCTCCATCCACCTTAATCCTGTGACTCTACGGCACGATTTTTTACCCTGACTGGCTCAGATTGTCACCCCTCACACCCGCTATCATGCCCCCCCCCTTTGAAAAGCCAAAAATCCGCTGCGGCAAAGCTCGCACAGTACCGCCAAAATTAAGGAGAGGAGGCCGAGGATGATGGTGGCGCTGAGTAGACGGGAGGAGAGCGTGGGCCGGGAGACACGGATAAAACTACTGGAAGCCATTACACTCTGCAGGACCTCCCTTACGGCTCAGATTGAGGAGGTCAAGATGGACATTTCACTGATCAGGCAGGATTTCCAGAAACTCCGCAAACAGGTCACGGAGACTGAGGTCCGAATCAGCACAGTGGAGGACGTCCTCCCGCCATTACAGGCCGGATCTGACCACATGCAGAGGCAGATTAACCAGTTGCTCGCCAAGCAGGACAACATGAAGAATCGCCTGAGAGGGTGTAACCTCTGCTTCATCGGTCTCCCGGAGGGGGCGGAAGGTAAGGACCCGACAACGTTCCTAGAACAGCTTCTGGTAACCACCTACGGCCGGGGATGCCTTCTCCCCCATGCTGGCGGTCGAGAGGGCGCATAGGATGCCTGCTAAGCCTCCTCCCCAGGGAGCTCCCCCCCCGTACCTTCATTGCCAAACTTCTCAATTATAAAGACTGAGATGCTGCACTGAGGCTGGCGAGAGAGAAGGGTAACATCCCTGTAGGAAACGTCAAAGTGGCAATATTTCCTGACTTCTCGGCCGAAATACAGAAGCGTCGGCAGAGCTTCATGGAGGCCAAACGCAGGCTGCGCAGCCGTCACCTGAAATATTCTATGCTTTTCCCTGCACGCCTGAGAGTACAGCATGATGGCCACGTATTGTTCTTTGAGGATCCTGAAGAGGTCATCTCCTGGCTAGAGGGCCTGCACATGGAAGAGCTGACTGACCGCACACCAGGTGAGCCATATGCCGAGATACTTTTGTCCCTTGTTTTCAGTGCTACTTGGCCTGCCTTGACTATCCCTGTTGCATTGCTACCCTGGCCTACACCTCTCATTGGCGGTTCCACATTGATATACCTTTGCCAGGTCAGGGGGCATGTGGAATCATGTACCTCTGCTAGTTATACTGCCACAACCGCTGTTATGCAACCCTATAAGTGACATTCGGAGAACTGGTATATTTTATATATTTTGAGTCGACTTACTGCATTTCATTGCCCCTCATGGGGGTCTTTTTCATACCCCTGAACCTCACGGCGTTATGGGGACAAGTTAGTCCTACCAGCCGCATGCACTGTGCAGCGAATTTTCACCCCACTAACCACTGGGAACCATGACTATGCGGATGGACAGGGAAACTGGGACTTACTGCTTTTCTTTTCTTTTATGCTACCTTGATGGGGCGCAAAATTAGGCCCCATCCTCATCCTTCTTAGTGGTGGTTGGCTCGGAACCACTACTTAACCCAGTGGCTAAGACGGTTTTCTTCTTACACATGGAGTTACTGTTTTTCCCAGATAGCAGTTCAGAGTTGTTAAGGGATCATGCCTGCACAAGTTGGGGTGGGTGTGCATAGTGTTTCAGGAGCCGATTATGGGAGAATGTTTATATGTTAAATGGATACCCCATACACTGTTTCAATGTATTTCAGTTCTCTTACCTACTATACTTTTTGTTAGATCATAGGATATGTGTTCTATTAAACGGGGTTATGTTACATGTACAGCACTATGGCATCTATAAAATTCCTCACGTGGAATGTAAGGGGCCTGCGTGAGAAAATTAAACGCTCGGCTGCCCTTGCATTCCTCAAAAAGCAACGTGCAGACGTGGTGGTACTGGTTACGACGCATGTCGAGGGGAGACTTCAAATGGCCCTCCGCCGCCCTTGGGTTGGGTGGGCGTATCACTCCACCCACACGACTCACGGTAGGGGTGTTTCTGTTTTAATAGCCAAATCGGTACATTTTGAACTGTGTGAGCTTCTCACTGACCCCAACGGCCGGGTATGTGTTCCTCCATGCCAAGTTATACGGTGAACCATTCCTTCTCATGGCTTTCTACATACCCCCTACCTTTAGCGCAACTGTGGTTCTGGAGGGCTTCACCTTTATGTCTCGTAACCCCACAAAACCTGCTGGGTGATTTTAACACTACACTATGTCCGGCCCAAGATAGACTCCAAACGGCGCAGGCGCTAGTGCTGATGCGACTAAATTTTCCAAACTCTTCGCCACCTTTCACCTTGTAGACACGTGGAGGCATAACTTCCCACATGTGCGAGCCTACTCCTGTTTCTCCCCTTCTCACAATTCTATGTCATGCATCGATTTTATTCTTGTGTCCCACACCCTGGCGCCACGGATCCGGGAAACTGCCTTCTGCCCCAGGTTACTATCTGACCACAGTCCATATTGGATCACTCTCAGTATCCCTTTTTATAAACCACCGAGGCTATGGCGTCTAAACCCGTTCTGGCTCTCACTGCTGCCAGAGGATGATGAGCTCATCACCCAATGGAAGCAATATTTCTTGGAAAATGATCAAACGGCCTCGGTTGCGGCAGTCTGGGATTCATTTAAAATATACGCCCGTACTACCCTGATCTCACACATAAATAAAATAAAAGCAGACTCCGCTGGTGCGTTTGACAGGGCGGTGACGGAACTAGTCTCTACTGAACAAGTATACGCTGCTAATCCCACCCCGTCATCAGCGGCCCAGCTTAAAATGCAGACTAAACTGGCACTCCAGTTTACGAAGGCTCGTCATAAGCTCTTTTTTACAAAACAGAAACTCTTTGAATATGGGGAAAAGGCAGGCAAGCTCCTAGCATATCTAGTACACAGTGAAGACTTGCCCCCAGTTGTCATCACCCTTCACGGCCCAGGGGGTCGACAGATCAAAGACCCAAGCTGCATAACCTCTAAGTTCAGGGAATGTTTTGCAGACCTATATAAAATGACAGTGACAGACCCAACTGACTCGCAGACTGCTTTCCTACACAGCATCACCTTTGCCCAACTGACGAAGGATCAGTTGGACTTACTTGAGGCACCCCTTACCACAAAAGAAATAGATACCGCGATCGCCAGTTTCGCTAAATACAAATCCCCGGGCTCTGACGGTCTCCCTGTTGAATTTTACTCCCAATTTCGTGAACTACTCACTCCCAAACTGCTTGCACTCTATAATCACCTATTTGAAACCTTCACCCTGCCCCCCTCTATGCAAGAAGCGACAATAGTCCTTATCCCCAAACATGGGAAAGACCCGGGCTACCCCGAATCCCATTTCTCTACTGCAAGTAGATATAAAAATACTGGCCAAGGTACTGTCCCTTCGATTGAACCAAGTCATTCTGTCCCTCATACACGCAGATCAATCAGGCTTCATGCCGGGCCGCAACACTTCTTTTAATCTCCGCAAACTGTATAATAACCTGCAAGCTACACACGCAGAAGTTGGGACACGGGTGGTAGTGACATTAGACACGGCAAAGGCGTTTGATTCGGTGGAGTGGGAGTATCTCTGGAGCTGCTTGGGGCATATGGCTTTGGACCACGGTTCATCAAGTGGGTCCAAATGCTGCATCAGGTGCCCACGGCCAGGGTGGTGGCCAATGGTTGGCCGTCTCGAATGTTTGACCTCAGCAGAGTCACGAGACAGGGGTGCCCTCTTTCACCACTACTATACGCCTTGGCCGCGGAACCCTTAGCCATTTCCATCAGAGCTAACCCGGAGATCAGGGGACTGAGCTCTGGCACTCTGACTGAAACGATCAGCATGTATGCAGATGACACACGGTTATACCTGGCGGACTCGGGCCCCTCTCTCCAGACAATTGAACGGTTCGGGACTTTCTCTGGGCTAAAAATGAACTGAAGGAAATCCCGAATTTTTCCACTCGACAGCTTCCCACTGACTGAACTTCAGGACAGCTTGCCATTGCAATGAGTTAGCACCATTAAATACTTAGGGATATGTGTATCCAGATCACCGGTGGATTACATACAGTTAAGCCGGGATCCCCTTATTTCCAATGTTAAATCCAAACTGCGAACCTGGGCCCGTCTACCACTAGGGGTTTGGGGCCGTGTAAACCTCATTAAAATGGTTCTCCTACCCAAGATACTTTATGTTCTATGGCACACCCCTGAAACATTTTAAATCCCTTGAGGCCCTTCTTAAACCTTTTGTATGGGGAACCGACACAAATTAGCTTGGCAGGTGCTTAAAAACCCCACAGATCTGGGGGGTACTGCCCTCCCTGATTTTAATCTCTACTACATCGCGTCACAATTATCCCAACTGTACCATCTCAACAAGACGAATAGGGAGCGGATTCTCCAGCTGCTCTGCCCGAGGTGGGCTCGCCGCACTGAACACTCAATCTACGCGTTAGCGTTGGGCTCCAGCGGTGCAGGACTGGGGGACGACAGACAGACTCTATTATACCACTACAGACGCATATGGGACTTAGCTTCTGCCAAGTTAGGGATACCACTGTATAACGATTATACTCCATTATGGCACAATAAAACTGTCAGAATTCTTGCAACTACCTGATGCGGACCTCTGGTCCACTCACGGTATTCTTTACATGCACCAACTGTATGCCGATGGAACCCTCAAAACTTTCACCACGCTTAGCGAAGAATTCTCACTCCCTAGCTACATCCCATTTTGATTCTTGCAGGTGAGACACGCGACCCGGACTCAGTTTCCGGAGTCCCCCCCAAAGCACTTATGGCTATAATCAAGAGTAATGACCACGGCAAATTAACAGCGGCCTTCTACAGTATGCTCACTACCCGTCTCCATCAAATTGGCATATAAACTCAAACCTCGCTGGAAGAGAGTGATAGGCCCCCTGGAGGATGAGGAATGGGAGGAGGCCTTGGAATCCTGCAAGGCCGTTTCACCCAAGCTCTCAGACAGAGCGACTCAAATTTATATTATATTATATATATATTTATATTATTCATCAGGCATATCTCACCCCCCTCCGGGTTGCTAGATATAGAAACACCCAATCTACCCTTTGTCAGATTTGTGGGAGGGAGGTGGGTACATTCTTTCACGTACTATGGTCATGTCCCAAAATACAAGGCCTGTGGACGCTAGTTGTAACTTTTCTGCATGATCACATGGGTTCTCCGGTCACACTAGACCCAAAACAATGCCTTCTTGGGTTGCTCCCGGATACTATAGACAAATGCACAAAGACATTCCTGCATCAGACATTGTTCTCGGTGAGGAAGGTTATTGCCAGGAATTGGATGAGGCCTATACCCCCTAGGTTGGTGGAGTGGAAGGTAGACGTTAACAATACTTTACCGTACAAAAAAGTTATGTATATTAACAGGGAATGCCCGGCCAAATACGACAAAATATGGTATCGTTGGCTCCAGGACTCCAATACTTGTATGTAAGGCACCCTGGGCATGGGTTGCCGGATGGATAGCCTACCCCTAGCCTCTTATATTATTATAGGTCTGGATGACATACATGGTCGGCCCCAGGTAACGTTCTCTTATTTTTTAATTTTTTCCCTATGCTTGTTAATTATGGCATTGTGTCATGGATATGCATTAATGTCTGTCTGCCATCTTACCTTCCTCCTCATGTGTTCATCTAGAGACCAGACCTCCTTCACCTGGCTTCCTTTATAATCTCCTCCCAGCCTGACTCCACCCCAGGCCCTATCACTGAACACTATATTAACCTGTGCACTGCAAGCCTGCTTTGCTGATCAACGTGTTTGTTAGGCATTGTGTGTTTGGGTTCCTGCCTGCCGTGTGCTACGTCTGTCTCTCTGTTACGTTATTGGCTTGTCCCCGACTATCCCTGTCTGCTCGTGACCCTTGATCTTCGGCTCGTTCTTCGTTATCCTTGTCTGCTTGTGGCCCCTGACCTTCAGCTTGTTATTCGGTTCTCTCTATCGTGTGCTGCTGCTTCCCCTCTTTTCCCCTTATCCTACGGGGCGTGAGCTAGGAAACTCCAGGGGCCGCGACCTGGTCCCAGCCTGCAGCGTAACATCCTCACCACTAGAGGCCCTGGAGAAGACCAGCTGGGTCTTAGACTCCGCGCCCTGGGGAATCTTGGCTCTCGCTTCCGTTGGGATCCCGGTTGTGCTCCTCTGGTCCCGCTTTCCACAACCACCCAGTTTCCTATCCGCAGAAGCCAACCATAGGGTTCACTACCTCGCGGTGCACTCCTGTCCCCCTACGGTGTGCATCTGTCACCTGGCCACAGGTGACCCTGACACATTGGTTTTGAAATGTCTGTATTCTGATTACTGTACACCCTCATGATATTATAGACACTTTGGTTGTATGCAATAACATGTCTGCACATTCTTGTCCTAATAAAATTTGGTTTAATATAAAAAAATTTAAAAAAAAAAAAAAAAACCACACAATTGTGAGATATGGCCAAATTTACTGTATGCTGAATAAGGGCCCCCATCTAGCATTGGTTATTTTAATATAACCCCCCCCCCCCTCACATTGTGTCTGCCATAGCTCCACCGTTTACTACAGAAAGATAACATGAGTAACCAAAAAAGTCTACATTTCCCACAGACCGCAATCAGCTGCATAAGATTTTTTACACTGCAAAACTAAAAAATTGTTAAAGTAGATCTAAGACCCGGTTCACACCACAATCTCTGCGTTTCGGATTGGTTTCTGCATGTGTGTATTTGATGAGTTCCGGTGCATTTTTTTTCCACTTTTTTGTTCCTTCATCTCAATTGAGAACAGCTGATAACATGTGTGCGTTCTGGTGCAATTTTGATGCGTTTTGCCATGTTCCATACATAAGAAATGCAACATGTTCTACTTTTGTTGATTGCACTGGAACACACTGCATTCCCAGACCCATTGGAATCCATTTAAATGCTGTCCGTGCATTTTTGATGCAGAATAAAATGGATTTTTTTTTTTTTTTTTTGAGGGAACAAACTTCTATTTATGAGTGAGGATAAATACTCTCCATTCTTTATTAAATATTTATGCTAAAGTGCCATCAGTTGTACATAAATATTTTTAGTATCGGTTCCCTAAGGAATAGTTTAAGCTTGTTTCGAAATGTGGCATTGGATGCGCTTTTTTAAGGCACTCTGAACGCCAAATAAAGCCCCCGACACCTTAAAGTCCTGTTCACAGTGTTGTGTTTGCTTTGCTTCAAAAGGGATACCCCATGTCACTTTCTTGGTGCTTCAAAGTATCTCCGAAGACTCCATAGAAGTCTATGACAACGCTCGCTTACAGCACCTGAAGTTTTTAAGGGGCTTTAATTCAGTGTTAGATTCGCTTTGGAAGTATTGCAGATATGAGATATCACAAGATGCACTGGGAAACCAACAAGCAAACCTAAAGGAAAATCATCAGCAGTCACTTCCGATTCACGTGTATATATTCTGGGGGTGTCTGGTGCAGACGTCACATCTGATGTGCAGCAGGAAGGTGATCGGGATCTGGACTAGAGCGGAGCAATACACGTTGTATGCAACATGGGAACGTTATAGCAGAAGTTGAGAGAAAGGACTGAGCGGCAGAGCTGGGGGACCAGAGCAGGAGAAACTAGCAATGTCACAGGGAGAGGGAGGAGAGGAGGGAGAACTACAGAGTGGGGGACCAGCAGAGCTGGGGGTATTACTGAGCAGAGGATTAGCAAAGTTGGGGGTTACTACTACCGAGTGGGGCATCAGCAGAGCTGGGGGGGGGGGAACTACTGAGCAGGGAATCTGCAGAACAAGGGTACTATTGAGCTGGGGGATCTGCTAAGTGGGGGGTTCTACTGGGCCCCTTTAAAACAAATAGAAAAAATACACACACAGGGCCTTTTTCAAGCTTCATTAAAGCATCAAAAACACATCAAATAAACATGTTGAAGCAGTATACATAGTAGGCTATTTCCTGTGCCATTTCCTATGCTGGACAAATGTTTTGTTCATTGAATTAGTAGTTACATAGTAACAAGACACAAGTCCAACCTATGTGTGTGATTATATGTCAGTATTACATTGTATATTCCTGTATGTTGTGGTTGTTCAGGTGCTTATCTAATAGTTTCTTGAAACTATCGATGCCCCCTGCTGAGACCACCGCCTGTGGAAGGGAATTCCACATCCTTGCCGCTCTTACAGTAAAAAACCCTTACGTAGATTAAGGTTAAATCGCTTTTCTTCTAATTTTCGTGAATGGCCACGTGTCTTATTAAACTCCCTTCCGCAAAAAAGTTTTATCCCTATTGTGGGGTCACCAGTAGGGATGAGCTTCGAGTTCGAGTCGAACCCATGTTTGACTCGAACATCGCCTTTTTGGTTGTTCGCCGAATTGCGAACATTATGGGCCGTTCGCGCCAAATTCGAGTGGCGCGTCACGGCCCATAATTCACTGCGACATCGCAGTGCATTGCTGGCTGATGATTGGCCAAGCATGCACTATGACCCGCATGCTTTGGCCAATCACAGCGCGGAAAAAACGGAGAGCCATAATTGGCCAAAGCCAGAGTCATTTATATTGAGTTAGATAGAGTAAGAAGGCGAGTCAGTTAGCTGCAGTTACAGTGTGTAGAGGATATATATGCATCCTAGGTGTTGTGTGTGTGTATATATATATATATATTTTTTTTATACACTGTATTCAGTTTAGCTAGATCCGTTCCCGTTATTCTCTATACTGACAGGCAGGCAGGTGATTGTGCTAGCTGCAGTGTTTCACTTAGTGTATTGTGTCCTTTGCACAGTGTGCACCTAAAAATACATGAAGTCAATTGCCGGTGTTCTGATCATATTAATACCACAGGCAGGCAGCTTCAGTATTTACTGTTAGTGTACTGTGTCCTTTAAACAATGTTACAATTTTTGCTGCAATACTTTGCAGCAGGGCTCATTGCTGCGCTCCAAGTACAGTATCTGTGAGGGGTTGCAGTGTTGTGGCACCAGCACCAGTGCGCCTAAGGCCCAATTTTTCTGGCCCTGTTCAACAGGGGCGTGTAATTACAATTCTTGATCTAATAATTCACAGCAGGGCCCATTCCTGCGCCCACCAAGAGGAACTGTGAGGACTTACAGTGTTGTAGCACCAGCACCACCACCAAAGGCCCAATTTTTCCTACCACTGTTCAACAATGGCATGTAATTACAATTCTTGATATAATAGTTCACAGCAGGGTGTTCCAGCGCCCACCAAGAGTAACTGTGAGGGCTTACAGTGTTGTGGTAACACCAACACCTAAGGGCCAAATTTCTGCAGAGTATATATGACAGGCCCCTACTTTCAAACATCCAACTTACAAACGACTCCTACTTGCAAACGGAAGGAGACAACAGGAAGTGAGAGGAAATCTACCCCTAGGAAGGGAAATGCTCTCCTGTATAGCCTCGTACACACAACTGAGTTTCTCGTCAAAAAACTACAAGAAAACTGCAGAGAGCGCTTTCTTGCCGAGAAAACCATTCGTGTATATGGTTTTTCGTCGAGAAAACTGCCGGGAATCTCGACGAGAAAAATAGAGAACCTGCTCTCTATTTTCTCGTCAGGATTCTCGATTTTCTCATTGGGTTTCTCGTCGGCCTGTTTTGCGACAAGAAAACCGTTCGTGTGTATGCTTTTCCAAGTCTTCAAAAATCGCGCATGCTCAGAATCAAGTATGAGACGGGAGCGCTTCTTCTGGTAAAACAAACCTTCATAAAAGGAGATAGCACATTCGTCACGCTAAAACGAACTGAAAGCACGAAGACTGAAAAACGCGAATCGTCTCTTCCCAAACTTTTACTTCACACGCGGTAACAAGAGATCAGCAAAAGCAGCCCAAGGGGTGGCGCCATTGAAATCGATCTTCCCCTTTATACTGCCGTCGCACGTGCTGTACGTGACCGCGCAGAACGACAACGAGATTTGGAATTGACAGTGTGCATGCAAGGAAAGCTTGACAAGAATCTCGTCGAGAAAAACGACGGGTTTTTTACGACGAGAAACTCGGTCGTGTGTACGAGGCTTGAGAGTTAATATGGGAAAAAAGTGTCTCCTCTCCACTGTTGCTTTATCACCAATCCTTGTTTCAATAAAAAACCCAAATTTTCAAAAAACATTTGTCATTGGGACGGAAAGTGAGGTGAAATGTTCTGAACAGGTGCACACTGCACAGACAGCAAAACAAATGTTACAGTGGTTACCCTTCCCTATGTTTTCCAAAAAGCTTAAAAATAGATTTTTTTGGCTGGAGCTACACTTAAAAAATGTACCTGTTCCAAATTACAAACAGATTCTACATAAGAACAAACCTACAGTCCCTCTCTTGTTTGCACCGCCTGTATACGGCTGTTCAGAGTATATAGGGCTTTTTTATTTTATTTGGGTGTGGGGTTCCCCTTAATATCCATACAAGACCCAAAGGGGCTGGTAATGGGCTGGTAATGGGGTGGGGTGATGGGGTAGCCATGCCATTTTTCTCAAATGATTTTCATCCATATTGCCGGGACCAGACATTACATTAAAGCCGCAAGCAGTTTTAAATTACTTTTTTTCCTTTAGAAATTTAATTTTGTGCAGGGACAGTTCTAAACACGGGAAACACGTGCCACTTCACAGGCATACTATAGACACCCCCCAGGTATGATATTTAAAGGAATATTTCACTTATTTTTTTCACTTTAAGCATCATTAAAATCACTGCTCCCGAAAAAACTTCAGTTTTTAAAACTTTTTTTTTGCATCGATATATGTCCCCTTTTTAGGACAATAACTTACATATTAGCCTTGATAATTAGCACTTTTGATTTTGAACGTTCGAGTCCCATTGTATTTAATAGGGTTCTAAAGTTTGCGCAAACTTTCGGTCCGTTCGCAGGTTCTGGTGCGAACCGGGGGGGGGGTGTTTCGGCTCATCCCTAGTCACCAGTATGGTATTTGTAAATTGAAATCATATCCCATTTCAATCATCTCTTCTCCAGAGAGAATCAAGTTCAGTGCTCGCAACCTTTCTTCATAACCAATATCCTCCAGACCCTTTATTAGTAGTAGGTGCTTTAATGTGTGTTAAAGTGGAAGCATGGGTAAATTAGCAATTTCAAGGCTTTCGCCATAGTAAGGGTAGATTTAGACATGCGTCTAAATCTCCCTTTCCTCTATAGCCCGATCTGCATTTGAAACACACTTCAGAGGCTACTGACAGGCGATGAAGAAGCTCTGTGACGCCTCATAGCCGGTCTTAACCGTTTTTGCTAAAAAACGTGTGGGGCGTTTCCGATTCTTCCCCATTTGCTTGAGTGTGTAGCATTCGCCAGGCTTGCCACCAGCCAATTGCTACCTTTGTCGTGGGCGGGAAGCACCATGACGGCACCAAGTAAACACCCCGTCTGCTGCCTATTGCAGCTTAAAAAAAGACCAACAAGGTTAGCAAAGAGTGCCCTTTTGATAGGGCATATCTAATATGACAGGTGACAGCAATATAACTGGAGATTTCTCAACAAGAACCTTAATGGCAGGATCAATAGGCTATATTTTGATGAAACCTATAGGATTTAAAATATATTACAAATTATTTCTGAATTTATATTAACATGTTACAGATTTGTGTGATATTTATGTGATTGGATCAGACAATAGAATTATTATTTTCAGACATCTGTCAATTTGGAAGGAAAGGTAAAGTTGCTTCAACAGAGCATTACAGAATGAAGAAATGAAGACTGAAGAAATTCCTATAGTACACTAAAATACACAAGATGACTGCAATAAAAACACAGACAAATCAAGCTTTATTTGGGATCAGAATAACCCTGAACAGGTTTGCAATTTAAGTTTGCTATGCAATTTAATCAAAGGACGGAGCCATTCAATCAATCCAGCATATCCCTGACCTCGGAGGAAACGGCACAATCACCACCGTATCAAACAACCTTTACCAACAGGCGCATTCACCACGCAGGAACAGATAGACGGCCCTTCCTGACAAATAACACAACTAAATTCCCTTTAATGGGTCGCTGGGTTTATGTGGAAAGCAAAGGGCAGGACGGGTGCGGGCAAACTTGATGTCCATGTTATTATTCACTCCACATCTCCAGCAGACACCGAGCACAGAGGACGATTCTTCCGCACCGCTAGCTGTCTTAGTATTGATCACAGTGTTGCTGCATTTATTTTATACTCCAATTAATGGGAACATATAGGGGCGTATTTTTAAAGCAGCGTATGTGACTTTCCTCCAACATTAACTGAAGTTAATCAATTGCTGTAATTTAATCTTTTATTGGTTGAACTAGATAGACTTGTGTCTTTTTTCAGCCAAACTACCTACGGTATGTATGTAACCCTTTACTGCCACCAATATACATAGTAAGTTTGTGGTGGCAGACATGGGCGTCTGCTGAACTTTTTTCAGGGAGGGGGGCATCATTTTAAGGTCATCCATGCTTGGTCCTTTTTGACAATGTCATGAAGGGGAGGGGCTTATTCATTATCACATAAAGCGCAGGCATGCAAAGGTTTGAGAAACCTGATGCAACTATCAAGCAACTAGCAACTTTGAATAGCAATATCATAAAAAAATGGAGTTCCCCCCCCCAAGGAAATAACAACCCCCAGGATCAGTGCCAGTTTCTGCAATAACAATCCCCAGCTTTGCTGTCAGTTTCCGCAATAAAAAACGCCAGCATTGGTGTCAGTAGCAATAATAATAACCCCCCCGCATCGGTGCAGATTTCTAGAATAAAAACCTTCAGCATCTGTACCAGTGTACATAATAATGACCCTCAGCACTGGTGTCAGTTTTCGCACTAAAAACTCCCAGCATTTGGTGTCATTTTCTGCAATAATTGCCCCCAGCATAGATGGGAGGATATCAGGTTAGACACTTCCTAATGGCTCAGTCCTTAGGGAATAGTAATGGATAATGGCCAACAGGCCCTCTTACCAGACCTGGTGAAACCACAACAGTGATCCCTCTTGCTGGACGTTCGTTCACTCTGGGTTGCCCGGGGTGACTCTAGTCAGTAGTTTAGCATGCCTGTACCCTGGCAGTGGCTCAGTCAGGTCGTGCGGGTACAGCGGGGCTCCCTCTCAGGTCGTGCGGGTACAGCGTGGCTCCCTCTCAGGTCGTGCGGGTACAGCGTGGCTCCCTCTCTCTTCCCCCAGCACAGTATTCTCTTTTCTCCTCTTGTAACAGCAGAGTGCTTGCATGCTGGGGGCTGTAGTATGGGGTCTGTGGACACACTGGGGCCGCCACTCTTCAGGGACTACATTTCCCATGATGCCCCCAGAGTCCGATTTCGCCCTCTGCTGTGGCCAATCATGGGGAGGAAAACAGCGGCCAGGAAGCGGGGCGGCGGCACAGCGAATCCAATTAGAGCCGCTCTTTCTCTTCTAGCTTCAGCTGAGAGAAAGCGGGAGATATACAGACAGTTAGCAGCTCTCCTCTCCCTGTCACAGCGCCGCTGCTCCATCTACCAGAGAACTCGACAGCGGCGCCATGACAGGGAGAGGAGAGCTGCGGGCTGTCTGTATATCTCCCCCGATCGCCCCTTTCTGAGAGAGAGACAGAGAGAGAGAGAGACACAGAGACAGACAGAGAGACACCGACAGACAGACAGAGACAGAGAGAGAGACACAGACAGAGACTGATTGAATTTGCCGCGCCACCCGCCTTGCTTCCTGCCCACTGTTTTCCTTTCAACAAATCATGGCACTGGATTCCAGGGGGGGACATTCGCCCCCCTTGCATTATGGAGCGGACGCCCATGGTGGCAGGGGGTTTTACACACACTTTTAGTGGCCACAGCCACAGGGATTGTATGGAAATCTAACTAGACAACGGTCTGCTGTCAGATGGACACAATCCAGTAGCATCTTTTCCACATCTTGTCCACTGGTGGATCCGAGACTGGCATGGCAGGTGCCGTCAAGTAGAGAGAAGGGAGATCAGTGAACGTACATTCGCTGATCTCTCCTTCCTGCTATTAACCTGGAAGAAGAGTATAAAACTTCACTTCTGGGTCTTGGTTGATACTTTCCCTAGTCAGATCTGCACTCAATTAGCTTCACTGGAGGACACGTGGAACATCAGGGGTCTTATTACCCCTGATGTCTCATTAACCACCTCAATACTGGGTACTTCCTGCCCAGGCCATTTTTCAGCTTTCAGCGCTGTCACAATTTGAATCACAATTGCGGTCATGCTTCACTGTAACCATGTGAATTTTTTTTTATTTTCTTCACACAAATAGAGCTTTCTTTTGGTGGTATTTAATTGCTTCTGAGTTTTTAATTCCCCCCCCCCCCCCCCAAAAAAAAAAAAAAAAAAAAAAAGAAGACCGATTTTTTTTTCTTTTCTGACAGTAAATTTTGTAAATAAGTAACTTTTCTCCTTCACTGATGGGCACTGATGAGGTGGCGCAGATAGGCAGGACTGGTGGGGCACAGATAGGCGGCATTGGTGGGCAGCAGTGATAGCCAGCATTGACTGGCATCACTAATGGCCACTGATTGCTGGCACTTGTGGGCAGTGGTGGGCACTTAATTGTATTTAGGGCACTGATAATCAGTTCCCTGATTACATCCCTGTGAGGAGATGCCACTGTCTCTGTCAGTGAGAGGCGAGGAGCGCCGATTACCAGCATCTCCGTGTTTACATATGACCGGCTGTGATTGGACACAGCCGATCACATGGTTAAAGAGCCGCGGTTGGGGTCGTGCCGTTACTCCCAAAGCGGTCGTTCTGGGAGGCCGTCATATGACATCCACCCAGAAGTCATTTGATAAATTGAATAATTGAAGTGGATATTAGAATATGCTATGGTTATGCTTGTCACTGATATAGTGATATCACCCACCTGCGCTGTGGGACCTTACCTCCCCTCATTTTTGATACTGTTTGTGTACAAGCTGTATACTCCCCTTTTTTTTCCCATAAAACTTTAATAAAAGATATTGAAATAGAAAATCCCCCCTCCAAAAAAATCGAGAATGTTTTGGCGATTGTATGAAATCTTCAGGTCTAAAATGATTTTTTTAAATGTGTGCAAAAAACACAAACACACAAATGCTTGGTGAATATCAAATATAATGCTTTATACATAGACCCCATAGTGTTTTAAAGGTTTTTTCTTTCTAAATACAGTTCATGAACACCTACAGTAGTAATACAATAGCAACTAAACAAAATGTGTGTATAAAGTTCAGAATGAGAGCTGCACATCATGCACGTGCATCAACAAGTCAGGTGGGCTCACATCACTGCCTAACAAGTCAAAGCTACAGTGCCTTGAAAGTATTCATACCCCTTGAAATTTTCCACATTTTGTCATGTTACAATTAAAAACATAACAGTATTTTATTGGGATTTTATGTGATAGACCAACACAAAGTGGCACAGAATTGTGAAGTGGAAGGAAAAATGACAAATAGTTTTCAAACTTAAAAAAAAAATAATGAAAAAGTGTGGCATGCATTTGTATTCAGCCCCCTCAACTCCGATTCCCTTAACTAAAATCTAGTGGAACCAATTGCCTTTAGAAGTCACCTAATTAGTAAATGGAGTCCACCTGTGTGTAATTTAATCTCAGTATAAATACAGCTGTTCTGTGAAGCCCTCAGAGGTAGGTTTGTTAGAGAACCTTAGTAAACAAACAGCATCACGAAGGCCAAGGAACACACCAGACAGGTCAGGGATAAAGCTGTGGAGAAGTTTAAAGCAGGGTTAGTTTATATTAAAAAAAAATATATATATCCCACGCTTTGAATATCTCACGTATCACTGTTCAATCCATCATCCAAAAATGTTAAAAAGTATGGCACAACTGCAAACATACCAAGACATGATTGTCCACCTAAACTAACAGGTCAGGCAAGGAGAGCATTCATCAGAGAAGCAGCCATGGTAGCTCTGGAGGAGCTGCAGAGATCCACAGCTCAGGTGGGAGAATCTTTCCACAGGACAACTATTAGTCGTGGACGCCACAAATCTGGCTTTTATGGAAGAGTGGCAAGAAGAAAGCCATTGTCATAAGAAGTCCTGTTTGCAGTTTGAAGCGAGTGGGGGACACAGCAAACATGTGGAAGAAGGTGCTCTGGTCAGATGAGACCAAAATTTAACAAAACAAAAAAAAAATGAACACTGCATATCACCCTGAACACACCATCCCCACCGTGACACGTGGTGGTGGCAGGATCATGTTGTGGGGATGCTTTTCTTCAGCAGGGACAGGGAAGCTGATCAGAGTTGATGGGAAGATGGCTGGAGCCAAATACATGGCAATCTTAGAAGAAAACCTGTTAGAATCTGCAAAAGACTTGAGACTGGGGTGGAGGTTCACCTTCCAGCAGGACAACGACCCTAAACATACAGCCAGAGCTACAATGGAATGGTTTAGATCAAAGGCCAGTCATGTGTTAGAATGGCCCAGTCAAAGTCCAGACCTAAATCCAATTGGGAATCTGGGGCAAGACTTGAAAATTGCTGTTCACAGACGCTCTCCATCCAATCTGACAGAGCTTGAGCTATTTTGAAAAGAAGAATGGGCTAAAATGTCACTTTCTAGATGTGCAAAGCTGGTAGGGACATCCCCAAAAAGACTTGCAGCTGTAATTACAGCAAAAGGTGGTTCTACAAAGTATTGGCTCAGAGGGGCTAAATACAAATGCCACACCACACTTTTCACATATTTATTTGTAAAAAAATGTTAACCATTTATCATTTTCCTTCTACTTCACAATTATGTGCCACTTTGTGTTGGTCTATTCCACGAAATCCCAATAAAATATATTTACGTTTTTGGTACCCCAATTAACCCTTAATTTACCCTAATTAGCATCTTCCCCTACTCTTCCTAACAATTGTTTTTCTCATGATTTTTCTCTAATTAAGTGTTCTTGCATAGCAAGAGCACTTATTGTTATCTCACATATATATTATTATTCTTATTATAGCCAAATTTACCACCCTAACTCCTCCCACAGTTTTACACTACATAGACAAGCAATATACCGAAATGTGCGGATTGTTCCCGATTTGTGTGCTATTACTTTGTGGAACGTTTCGCCAAATCGTTCACAAAATATCGTTGTTTTTGCGGCAAAATTTGTCCCATAAGAATGAATGGCGAAACTAGAGTGTGAGCTGACAAAATCTGAAAAATCAGGACATGATTTCTAAACTGCCACCACTCCCTCATTTTTAAGCCCACCTACACAAATGTTATATCAAAACGTTCAGCTATCCCTGCTGCCACTACACATGTCCACTGCTAAGCCATAGTCCCGATAGTTTTCACAGTATGACGATTAGTTTGCAACTCATGCCACCCATTGACATTCATTGAAACTCCCCTCTAACCACTTCAAATTTGAAGGGCAATTTCTAGACATTGGTTTCCTTGGCAACGCTGAGGGACCTATAGCTCCTCCCACACAGCTCTGAGGGGAGTTTCTGAATCACAAATTGTTGTAACATGGAGGTTGGCTGTGTTGTCTTTCCCTCAGGACACAGTATGTTCCCAGTTGGAGTGTCTGGGGGGGAAAGACAATGCACGTCGCCTCTTATTTCTCTAAGGCATTTCTAATGTTCAACTTTGCTTACTCTTTTGATTCTGTTATCTGTAAATGAATTACTATGTACCTCTACTATGTACTGTAATACGACGGATACGGTTTTCCGCGGTTTATGACCCCCCCCCCCCCATGAAAAAATAAAAAGTAATTTAAAAAAAAAAAAAAAAAAATTGAAAAAATATATATTAACCACTTGTCCCCCCCCCCCCCCCCCCCACTGTCAATTGACGGCGGGCGGAGGACACTCTCGTTCTGGGAGGACGTCATATGACGTCCTCCCTTTAAAACGAGCTGGGGGGCGCGCGCTCGCCGCGTTCCCAAGGCCCCAATGCGCGTGCCCGGCGGCCGCGAATTGACCGGGAAACGAGCAGGAAAGTGGATCTCTGTGTGTAAACACAGAGATCCACGTCCTGTGAGGGAGAGGGGACCGATGGTGTGTCCCTTGTACATAGGGACAACCATCGGTCACCTCCCCCAGTCAGTCCCCTCCCCCCACAGTAAGAACACATTGAGGGAACATATTTAACCCCTTCCCGCCCCCTAGTGGTTAACCCCTTACCTGCCAATCACATTTATACAGTAATCAATGCATTTTTATAGCAGGGATCGCTGTATAAATGTGCATGGTCACAAAAATGTGTCAAAAGTGTCCGATGTGTCCGCCGCAATATCGCAGTCACAATAAAAATCGCAGATCGCCGCCATTACTAATAAAAAAAAAAAAAAATGCTATAAATCTATCCCCTATTTTGTAGACGCTATAACTTTTGCGCAAACCAATCAATACGCGCTTATTGCGATTTTTTTTTTTTACCAAAAATATGTAGAAGAATACGTATCGGCCTAAACTGGGAAAAATTTTATTAAAAAAAAAAAAATGGGTATTTATTATAGCAAAAAGTAAAAAATAGTGTTTTTTTTCCAAACTGGACGCTCTTCTTTTGTTTATAGCGCAAAAAATAAAAACTGCAGAGGTGATCAAATACCACCAAAAGAAAGCTCTATTTGTGGGAAAAAAAGGACGCAAATTTCGTTTGGGAGCCACGTCGCACGACCGCGCAATTGTCATTCAAAGTGTGACAGCGCTGAAAGCTGAAAAATGGCTTGGGCAGGAAGGGGGTTTTCGTGCACAGTAGGGAGGTGGTTAATTTTTGAAAAAAAATCATTTAAAAAAAATATATATTTTTTGAAAACAAAAATCATTTTGAAAAAAAAAATCATTTTTGAAAAAACTAATGATGGGACTTATTCCATTTTTTTTCCTACTATTTCTACTTTTTAAAATATTAAGCTTTTTTAACACTTTTCACAGTTACTGAAGCCACTCCAACCACACAACAGTTGCTCAAGTCACTCCACCCAGTTACTCCGCCCACTCCAGTTGTAGACTGCTGGTGGAGGCAAGAACACTTCACACAATTTCCCCAGAAATTTTAGCTTTTCTAGTTTTATTTCTATTTTTCTTAGCATAAAATTTTAACATTTTCTTTAATTTGTATTCATTAAATGTTTCACCATCATGTTCTGTACCAGAAATATATTGGTATTGTCATTTTAAACCGGACAAAATAACATAAAAAAATATTTCACTAATCAAAAGAAGCCTTGATAACTTTTTGTCTAGGGATTGCATATAAAATTAAATATTCTTTACAAGAAAATAGAACCAAATTTCTCCAATTTGTCCTAAAAGAATATACCTGTATATTTATTAGTAGGTTATTTTAAGTAATGACTTTGCCAAATTAACAGGTCCTTAACAAAAAAAAAAAAATGGCTCTGATCCATTGGAGTGTACAGGTTTAAGGAGATAAAATAATTTATGTTTTGGCCCAACAGAAATCTCAAGGGGTGAAGGGGGCAACCAAACTTGACTTTTACAGAAAAGGTCAAATTGTTCATGCCAATTCAGTTCCTTATAATCTCTGGATCTATTGCCCGATCTGACAAAGTAACGTTTGCTTGTGCATTATTTTGCTATTCCTACTTACCGGTAACTGTCTTTGTGCAGCAAAACTCATTCATTTTGCTGCATACAAATGCATAGTAAGTACAAAGTCATATCTATGCAATACAGTTTGATGTGAAAGGAAAAAGGTAAAATATATGTTCATACCTACCTTGAATTTTCTAGTTCTGAGGGTTTTTTTTTGTTTTTTACTTTACATGTATATTAACAGATTCCAGTTATAACCTCTTAATAAAAAGTTCCATATGGGATGCTGTCCTCCCACAAATTGCATTTCTCAATTTAAATAAGGAAATAAAAAATGAAATTGGTATGTAACAACTGAAAGAACCAAGAAGAAAACATTTAAAATGATGATAGAATCAAAGAATACAACAGAATGTAACCCTAATGCTGACACTTTCACCCAGAGTGGAAAATGGCAAACCCCTGAAGTCATGAGAAAAAGAGGGGGGGGGGAAGAGCGGGACTTTGGGTGAGGCACATATGCAGTGCACCTCCATCCCTAAAGCAAAACCATAAAGAAGGGAGTGTGGGACTTTAAATGAGGCTGTAGACATGGTGTAGGTGAATTTTAAAAAATACATATTTATTTGTCAAAAAAATGCATGACATATCACTCCTGGGCCTAGCACCTCCTACATAAAACACAAATCTACTATACCTAGTTAATTCATTCGGGAGACATCCAAACTGAAACCTATACTGAGGAAAAGTCAACAAAATGGGAATTTAATTCACTTTAGAGAGGAGATTTTTCTCTCGTTTCCTGTTGCCCTTCCATGACTGTTAGCAAATGGAAATCTACCCCGTGAGAACCTTTCCCTACTCTAAGATTTAAAAAAAAAAAACATAACAGGAAGCCCTACCATACCAGACCTGGTCCCCACCATTGGGTCACAGGGGGACCATGCAGGGGCTAAATGTTGGTGGGCCAAAAAGCTTCTTTCTATCAGAATTCCCCATAAGTAACTTGCAGTGCTGCGCTGTCCAGCTCAGTCTTAGCCAGAAGCACCGACAATTCAATGGTGACAAAGGAGTCAGCCACAGTCTCGCGAGATGTGATCTAGTGGTTGCAGAGTTACAAGTATGCTGGATACATGGTCAGGAGTATATAGGCGGTCCACAGGTTACGAACAAGTTAGGGACTGTAGGTATGTTCTAAATATCGCCTATCATGGACGTTCTCTTGTCCGAGTATGAAAAGACGTCCGTGATTGGCGGAACACTCAACACAGTGTTTGCTGGAAACGCCTATCACGGAACAAGACCAGGAGGAAGCCGCGATATTTAAACAATGGACCCCGCTCGCAGTCTAAGAAGATTTTCAGGTACACTGACTCGGGCACAGGGAGGCTGCAATGGACACAGTGAGGTTGGGCACAGTAAGGATGGGCACAATAAGCTGGCAATGGGCACAGTAAGGTTGGACACAGTGAGGTGGCAATGGGCACAGTAAGGCGTGCAAATGGGCATTGTTGACCCTCTTTTCCGCTTACAGTAGCTGCTGCATTTCCCCCCAAGGCTTATACTCGAGTCAATACGTTTTCCCAGTTTATTTGGGTAATATTAGGTACCTCGGCTTATACTCGGGTTGGCTTATACTCGAGTATATACGGTACATTTTATTTGGCTACAGTGTCGCTCGACTACGCAATTGTCAGTTAAAATAACGCAGTGACAAAAAAAATACACATATTATTTTTTGTTAGGAGCCTGTAAAAGCATTGCACCCACGATCAGCAAATCGTGGGTGTAATGCCACAGTCCTGGAGACTGTCTGCGTAGTTTTCTGCCTGTATACGGGCAGTCAGTTACATAATGGCACAAGGCTTAATAAACGACCTAAAGCAGGGGTGCCCAACCAGTGGCCTGGGGGCCACATATGGCCCGCGACCTCCTGCACTGGGATGGCGGGTTGGCAAGCCCAGATTGCAGGTTGTCTACCCGCCATGCCAGAGCATTAGGTGTTGTGAATGAAGCCAGGTGATAGAGGAAGGAAGCAAGCAGCTGCGGAGCAGAGCCGCATAAGCCAATGCTTACTGTATAGCATCGGCTCCTGTCATAGGTGGAGTGATACCAAATGCACTCTGCCTGGGACAGCAAGTTTATTACCAAAATCACAGTGTATATATGGACATATCTGTTCTGCAGTGGTTACTGGGCTGCTTTCAAACTGATCCGCAGGTGCAGAGCAGTGTACCTGCACTGAGCCATAGACTTCTGGTTTTACTTGTGGGTTTGGTGCACTTTCAGAAAGTGCACCACACCTGCAGGATATGATCGAATTCTATGGCAAAGTACAGCTAACCTGCAGGAAAGCCACAGGTGCACTGCGCTGCATCCAAGGTGTGGGAAGAATGCAGACCATCAGTGTAAAAGTAGCCTTAGGCCCCTTTAACATGATCTGTCTGACCCAATCGGACCCTCCATTCACCTCTATGGAGCGGCAGATGTAAACAAACTTGTGTCCGTTTACACCTGCCTCCTTCCAATCTGATCTGCTAAAAAAACAAGTGGATTTGTCCCCTTCCATTTGGTAAGATGAGAGGGCCCATAGAGTAAAGTGGGCTGTGTCTGTGTCCGCTTTGCATACGCAGAGTGGATGCAGACCCGTGACTGGTTATTAAGTCGCTTAAGTGGCACTCACTCTTCAAAAGGTTGGGCACCCCTGACCTAGAGTATTGAACAGTGCTCTAATAGTTCATTGAAAACTACAAGCCGACAGCCGCAAAGGCTGTCAGTACTTGTAGTCTTCACATTCACAAAACTCTGAATGAATGATGCAGCTGGGCAAACGGTGAAGATTCCCCACTTGCTGTCAAAAAAAAATGGGGGATCGGGGGGGGGGGTGCATGTGCAATATGTTACACCCATCATATGGGTGTAACATGTTACAAATGGTGATCTTATCCTTTAAACAAGCTGAAATTAGAAGATGATTGCCTACCATGCACAGCTGCACTAGATTCTAAAAGGCCTGCACATGCTATAAGAAAATCGGAAGTAAAATTAGGTCCGATGAACGATCTGTCGATTTTCAGATCATTAGTACGGTACTTTCGACAGCCGATTCCGTTTTTTTGTCAGACAAAAGCTGGATGTGCAGACTATAACATTTTTGTCATACGTGAACTCAACCGTCCGATTTCCGTACAGTTTTCATCCAAAAAAAAAAAAAATGGGCAAGACTAGAAATACATACAAAACTATTCAACACATGACGTCACTTCTGAGCTTAGTGCTCCAGTTTTAGTAAATCTCCCCCGATGTGTCAGCCAACCGCAGGAGGTGATATCAAAATCTCCTTACCAGATGGAATGGACCACTGTTACAGTGGTCACTGTAATCAGGATACAGATATGGACCGTGGTTGGTATCTTTACGGAAGTTTTGCAGACCTAGAACCCATTTCAAATAGGTTCTAGGTCTGCAAAACTTCCGTAAAGATACCAACCACGGTCCATATCTGTATCCTGATTACAGCGACCACTGTAACAGTGGTCCATTCCATCTGGTAAGGAGATTTTGATATCACCTCCTGCGGTGTCTCTAATGGTGGATGGAGCTCTTTTCCTATTTCAAGTTTACTTTCACATCTCTCCACATCAAGATACCCTGTCTTAAGGTTTTCCTTTATCCATTGCTGACTGTCAGCAAGTTACACTGATTTCACCATTGTGATTGGGACAATTTTTTTTCATTATAGATGGTTTTTACACAGCTATTTGTGTTTTTATTATCACGACTGGGACACTTATTTCTTAATCCTTTCAGGTTTTTTCACATTAATTTGTGTTTTTATTACATCATTTATGCATTTTTTTTAATCAAGTCCATTTGGTTATCTTTACCTTATACCTTATCACATTAGGTTAATGTTTATTCATTAGCGCCGTACTTTATTTTTATTTATTTTTTGTGTTTTAAATTCTGTGTCTGAATTTTTGTACTGGCAGCTTTTCTCTCCCCTCACAGTTGTTTTTCATATATATTTTTATTTTATGTTGCTCATTTTCTAGTGCAGTGTTCCCAAATATTTTTTGTTTTTTTTTATACTAATTACACATTGTAGGCTTGGAAAAAAAATTGAAGTTGTTCACTGTCTACTTGACCTGCAAGATTAATCGTTAAGTATCAAGATCGCGATTCTTTCCCCCTCACGATCTTAACAAAGCATTTTCCTGATTCTATGCAGAGTTCTCTGCTCAAGCCGACAGCTGTCAAAAACAAACTAAATGAGGGAAGTTTAACCACTTAAAGACTAAACCCTTTTCCGACACGTGTTGGTATAAGGTAAAAATCATTGTTTGCAAAAAAATTACTTAGAACACACACACACACACACACACATATATATTAGGGCTGTGGAAATTAACTATTATTTCCTCGATTAATTGATGAATTTTTTTGATCGATCAAAATTCTTTTGATCGGTACTCACCTCTCCGCCGGCTTCCGAGTCTTCAGGGAGTTCCGTTGGAGATCCGGAGACGTCACGGACACCGGCGGGGCTTGCCGTGTCCATCTGAAGGGCTCCTTTGCTGTGCCTTCATATCTGCATGCCGGCAGGACCTTACTATCTGCCACACGCAAGGGCTGTTACACTTCCCTCTATCAACCTGGGATTCTATAGCCATCCACTGGGAGTTGTGATAGTTCCCTTCACGGGACATCTACATGCCGACGGACTGATGTTAACCCTTCCTCATCTGGATTCAGCAGTGGTATCGTTGTACACATTTTTATACCAGTATCATACTTAGCTACATGTTTTTATGACTACTTTTGCTACCGTTTGGTATTACTCGCACCATTTTTACAGTTTATGTAGCTACATCGATTTTATCTCCAGTGCAATATTTATTTTGTTACCTACTTGAAGACTTTAAAAGTTTTAATGTTATACCCATCGAGCGCTGCCTTTGTGTGTTTTTTGTATCCTGCTATCCATTTTTCCAGTGGTTGGTAGCTGCACTGGGAATTCGGCCTGCAAGGAGATCAGCTAAAAGTAGTTGGATCTGTATGTGCGTTATAATTAATCAAAATTAGTCGATTAACCACTTGACAACTGGGCACTTAATCCCCCTTCCTAACCAGACGAATTTTCAGCTTTCGGTGCTCTCACATTTTGAATGACAATTACTCAGTCATACAACACTGTACCCATATGAAATTTTTGTCCTTTTTTTCCCACACAAATAGAACTTTCTTTTGGTGGTATTTAATCACTGTTGGGTTTTTTATTTTTTGCGCTATAAGAGAAAAAAAGACTGAAAATTTTGTAAAAAAATGAATTTTTCTTTGTTTCCGTTATAAAATTTTGCAAATTAGTATTTTTTCTTCATACATTTTGGCCAAAATTTATACTGCTACATATCTTTGGTAAAAATAAGTACAAATTGATGCATATTTTTTGGTCTTTGTGAAAGTTATAGAGTCCACAAACTATGGTGCCAATACCTGAAAATTGATCACACCTGAAGTACTGACGGCCTATCTCATTTCTTGAGACCCTAACATGCCAGAAAAGTACAAATACCCCCCAAATTACCCCTTTTTGGAAAGAAGACATTCCAAGGTATTTAGAAAGAGGCATTGTGAGTTTTTTGAAGTTGTCATTTTTTCCCACAATTCTTTGCAAAATCAAGATTTTTTTTTTCTCTTTTTTCACAAAATTGTCATATTAGCAGGTTATTTCTCACACACAGCATATGCATACCACAAATTACACCCCAAAACACATTCTGCTATTACTCCCGAGTATGGCGATACCACATGTGTGAGACTTTTACACAGCGTGGCCACATACAGAGGCCCAACATGCAGGGAGCACCTTCAGGCGTTCTGGAGCACCCAGGCCAATTCTGACATTTCTCTCCTACATGTAAAAATCATCATTTGTTTGCTAGAAAATTACATAGAACCCCAAAACATTATATATGTTTTTTTAGCAAAGACCTTAAAGAATATAATGGTGGTCGTTGCAATTTTTTATCTTGCACGGTATTTGCGCAGACATTTTCTAACGCGTTTTTTTACGGAACAAAACAGTTTTGTGCTTAAAAGAAAAAAAACAGTAAAGTTAGCCCAATGTTTTTGCATAATGTGAAAGATGAAGTTACGCCGAGTAAATGGATACCTAACATGTCGCCCTTCAAAATTGCACACGCTCGTGGAATGGCGCCAAACTTTGCTACTTAAAAATCCCCATAGGCGACGCTTTAAATATTTTTACTGGTTACATGTTTTGAGTTACAGAGGAGGTCTAGGGCCAAAATTATTGCTCTCACGTTCGCAGAGATACCTCACATGTGTGGTTTGAACACCGTTTTCATATGTGGGCGGGGCTTACGTATGCGTTCACTTCTGCATGCGAGCTCGCGGGGGCAGGGGCGCTTTAAAAAATATATATATATTTTATTGTTCATTTTACTTTATTTATTTTAGTTTGACATGTTTTTCGGCCCCAAATTTTTTTTTATCACTTTTTTTCCTATTACAAGGAACGTAAACATCTCTTGTAATAGGAATATGGCATGACAGGTCCTCTTTACAGTGAGATATGGGGTCAATAAGACCCCACATCTCACCTCTAGGCTGGGAAGCCTGAAAAAAAAAACCAAAAAAAAAAACAATCTTGGCTTTGATCGTAGCGGTGAGTCGGTAGAAGCACCGGAGGTCGGCGGGGGGGGCATCCCCTCTCACCTCCCGTAAGAGCGATCAAGCGGTGGAACAGCCGCTATGATCATTCTTATGGTGCAGGGAATCGCCGGCTGAAAAAGCGAATATCTGAATGATGCCTGTAGCTGCACCCATCATTCAGATATCCCTGCATAAAGTTATGGACGTCATATGACGGCCGGCGGGCGGGAAGTGGTTATTGCAGAATATGGCCGGGTATTGCGGATTATGGCCGGGTATTGCGGAGTATGGCCGGGTATTGCGGAGTATGGCCGGGTATTGCGGAGTATGGCCGGGTATTGAGGAGTATGGCCGGGTATTGAGGAGTATGGCCGGGTATTGAGGAGTATGGCCGGGTATTGAGGAGTATGGCAGGGTATTGAGGAGTATGGCAGGGTATTGAGGAGTATGGCAGGGTATTGCACAGTATGGGCAGAGTATTGCACAGTATGGGCAAAGTATTGCAGAGTATTGGCAGGGTATTGCAGAGTATTGGCAGGGTATTGCAGAGTATTGCACAGGGCATTGCAGAGTATTGCACAGGGTATTGCAGAGTATTGCACAGGGTATTGCAGAGTATTGCACAGGGTATTGCAGAGTATTGCACAGGGTATTGTACAGGGATGGCTGAGCAGGGATGGATGGATGGCTGGATCTGTGACTGCAATTGTCACAGATCCAGCCCACAGCTGACATGATCTGACATGGGGGAGGGAGCTGACATGATCCGCTCCCTCCCCTCTCCTCTCACACTGTACCGATCGGTACACAGAGGGGAGAGAGGAAACCGGCGTCATCACATGACGCCGGTCTGTTTACAAGTGATCGCTCCGTCATTTGACGGAGCGATCACGTGGTAAACGGCCGCGATTAGCGGCCATCTACCGTGAAACGTGATGCGCCAGGTCTTCCGGACCCGGTGGTCACGGACATTTCCTGGAGCGCGCCCCAGGGGGCGCGCGGGAGCAAGATTCTGGGAGGACGTCCCTGGGACGTCCACTCAGGATAACTCGACCGCGCTGTAGACGTCTTTCGTCCATGGCGTGGTCGGCAAGTGGTTAATCGATTAAAAAAATAAAATTGATTAATCGAACACGAAAATTTTAATCAGCAACAGCCCTAATATATATATATATATATATATATATATATATATATATATATATATATAGTTCAAAGGGTGAGGTGCACTGAACGGTCTCCAATCACAATGTGCAAGCGATCTAGTCCTTCCCAAGGACCAGAATATAAAAAAATGGAATAGGATTGCTGCACAAAAAAGATGTAAAGAGTAAAAGATTACATCAAGTACAAGGTATATATATATATATATATATATATATATATATATATATATATAAGGTGACGTTTCAGCCTGGCATAGATAACGCCCTTCTTCACAACCACATACCTACAACTGGCTATGCACATAGGTCAATATATATAGCTCATTGGCATAAGTAATTAAAGTAAGCTGGAATCAATTAAATTATACAGAATACTACATTCCTTATCATTATATGTTAATCAATTAAACAAGCTGGAACGACTTTCGTTAAAGGTGAATTTGATTAGTCAAAGACATAGTTGATCGAATAATTCATCAATTCATCTACAGAATAGAAAAAAATGCAAGTTAGACTTACCGGTAACTTGTTTTCCAATAGGCTTTCAGGACAGCACCCGAGAGATCATGGCTCCTCCTCCTACAGGAAACACCTCATCAATTAATTCTTTAATTGAAGGCCTCCACGTTGCTTCCATCAGTTGTTTGTAGAGAACCTCCAGCCCCAGCTGCAACACATAAGCGACAGTTATTACATAGTATTACAGCCACAGCATAAAAAAAGGGCGGGATCCTGCTGTCCTGAAAGCCTATTGGAAAACAAGTTACCGGTAAGTCTAACTTGCATTTTTCCAAAACGTCTTTCAGGACAGCACCCGAGAGGATAATCGAGACTTACCCCATTTAGGGTGGGACAACAGCCTGTAAGACTTTCCTTCCGAAAGCCTGGTCCCCAGCCGTCATGAGATCTAATCTATAATGACGGGCAAAGGTCGTCAGACTTGTCCATGTAGCTGCCTTACAGATTTGTTCAGGGGTGGCACCAGCTTTTTCTGCCCAACTCACCGCCGAAGCTCTAGTAGAATGAGCCCTGATACTTACTGGACTCTCCTGGCCTGTAAGGGAATAGGCGTCTGAGATAGCCATTCTCAACCATCTGGCAATGGTTCCTCTAGAAGCTTGTCTTCCTTTTTTATTTCCGGAAAATAAAATGAATAGTGCGTCTGAACGCCTAAAGTCTTTAGTAGCTTCCAGGTAACTTAAGACTGCTCTTTTAACATCCAGGGTATGGAATTCTTCTTCCTTCTTACCCAACGGATTAGAACAAAACGTAGGAAGTATTATCTCCTGGGTTCTATTTTGAACTGAGGCAACCTTTGGTAAAAAGTTAGGATCCGTCTTCAGCACAATTCTGTCTGAAAAAATAGAAAAAAAATGGCTCCCTGATAGATAACGCTTGCAGCTCACTGATCCTTCGAGCTGTTGTAATAGCTACTAGAAAAATTGTTTTTAAAGTAATTAGCTTCAGGGAGGTTAAATTGAGAGGTTCGAAAGGTTCCCTGGTCAGGGCCTGTAGAACGACTGATAAGTCCCATGACGGACAGTTTTTGATCACTATCGGTCTAGCCCGAGTAAGGGCTTTAAAGAATCTGTTTACTAGGGGTTCTGATGAAATAGAATTCTCAAAATATACCCCCAGTGCGGCAACCTGAAATTTTAGGGTACTGATCGCTAGGCCCTTGTCTGCTCCTTCTTGCAGAAATTCCAAGATAGAAGAAATCTGCTTTAATGGTCTGCCGGATGTAGTGCACCAAGAGTTAAAGACTTTCCAGACTTTGTGATATATTGCTCTGGTAACATTCTTTCTGCTAGATAGGAGGGTAGCCACCAACCTATCCGAGAATCCTTTTCTCCTTAAGAGCTGCTCCTCAGAAGCCAGGCTGTGAGTTTTAGCTTTTCTACTTCTTGGTGAAACAGCGGACCTTGTAACAGAAGGTCTTGTCTCAAGGGAAGATGCCAGTATGGTTTGATCTGCATCTGTAGAAGAGCCGAAAACCAAGGCCTCTTGGGCCAGAAGGGAGTGATGAGGATTACTGTCGTATCCTCTTTCCGGATTTTTGTTATGACCTGCGGAATCAGCTGAAAAGGAGGGAAGGCGTAGCTGAGGTGAAAATTCCAACTGTGCGCCAGAGCATCTACCCCCAGAGATGACTCGTTCCTGTTCAGGGAAAAAAAGAGAGATATTTGTGTATTTTCCTGAGTCGCAAAGAGATCCACTTTTGGCTGTCCCCATTTCTTCACTATTAGATTGAAGACATCTGGATTCAATTGCCACTCCGCTTCGTACACCTGGTTCCTGCTGAGGAAATCCGCTATCCTGTTTAGGGTCCCTTTTAGATGGACCGCGGACAAGGATTGAGTATGGAGCTCTGCCCAATTTAGAATGCTCTCTGCTAGGCCTTGAAGTATTCTGCTTCTGGTGCCCCCTTGTCGGTTTATGTAAGCCACCGCCGTGGCGTTGTCCGACAGAATTTGTGTATGTCGCCCTTGGACTTCTTCTGCAAAGAACAATAAGGCCATTTCCATCGCCTTTAGTTCCCTCCAGTTTGAAGATCTCAGTGCTTCCCTTGTGGACCAAGATCCCTGAGCCCAACGACCGCTCATGTGAGCCCCCCAACACCAGGAGCTGGCATCGGTTGTTAGCCTTACCTGGGTTGGAAAGGACCATAACAGGCCTGCTGAGAGTCTTGCCTGGTTCTTCCACCACCAGAGGCTCCTCTTTACTTTGGTGGGGATCTTCACCAGTGAATCTAGTGAATTCTGCTGGCGATCCCAGATTTTTAACAGAAACTTTTGCAGTGGCCTGAAATGGAGCTTTGCCCATTGTACTGCCGGTATGGAAGAGGTCAGGGTTCCTAATGCTGACATGACCCTCCTGATGGACAGAAGCTGACTGGTTTGTAAGAGTGACACAACCTTTAACAGCTTTTCCCGTTTTTCTTCTGGGAGAAAAATCTTTTGCTCCACAGAGTTGATACGGAAACCCAGGAATAACACCTCCTGAGAGGGAATCAGATTGGACTTTTGGAGGTTTAGTATCCATCCGATGGATTCTAGGTGAGCACGTGCTCTGTCCAAGTTTCTCTAAAGTCCATCTCTTGTTTGGGCAAACAGTAGCAGGTCGTCTAGATAAGGAATCACTGAAATTCCCTCTAGACGCAAGGGTGCTAGAGCTTCGGCCATTACCTTCGTGAACACCCTTGGAGAAGATGACAGGCCGAATGGAAGAGCTCTGAATTGCAGGTGTACCACCTTCTTCCCTTCTCTCAGTGCTAACCTCAGATATCTCTGAGATCTGGCAGCAATAGGAATGTGGAGGTATGCGTCCTGCAAATCTATTGACGCCATGAAGCATCCTTGACTCAGGAGGCTTCTTACTGAGAAAATGGAATCCATCCGAAATCTTTTGTATTCTACTGACGAATTCAGCATTTTTAGATTTAGGATGAGGCGGTACTTTCCTGAAGGTTTTTGTACAAGAAAAACGTGAGAATAGAACCCCTGGAAGAACTCCTTTGTTGGAACCGGAACAATGACTCTCTGGGATATCAGTTCCTGAATTAGGGACTTCATGGCGAGTGCCTTGACCGGATCCCTCGGAACGTTTGTCACTAGGAATCTCTTTGGGGGTTCTTCCGTGAATTCCACCACATATCCTTGGGAGAGCATGTTTACAATATACTGATTTGTAGTGATGTCTCTCCACTGGGGAATGAACTCCTGAAGTCTTCCCCCTACTTGGGGTGGATTGTCACTGCGGCTTTCCGGAGGTCGCAGGAGGATGGAAGAGCACTCCACTCCTACCTTTTGGTTTCTGGGAAGACCACTGCTTCCTTTTGGTTTGCGTTTTTCCTTCCTGTTGTCCTTTTTGGGGACGAAAAAACGCTTACGGGTCTGTACCTGTTGTTTTTAGACCGGAAACGCCTTCTTTTTGTCAGCCGTACGGTCAAGAATGGACTCCAGCTCAGAACCAAATAGCAAATCCCCTGCAAAGGGAATGCTACACAGTCTATTTTTAGATGCAGCTTCTCCTGGCCAAGTTTTAAGCCACAAGGCTCTCCTAGCAGAATTGGTCAAAGCCGCTGACCTGGCTGACATACGAATGGATTCTGCTGAAGCATCCGCAATATATGATACTGCTGCAGAAAGCGTTGTAAATGAGTCCAGAATCTCCTGTTTTGGAGAATCTGCCGTAACATGGGCCTTCATCTGGTTAATCCAGTGTTCTAAATTCCTAGCGACACAGGTTGTTGCCATTGCTGGTTTTAGATTGTTCATCACAGACTGCCAAGCCCTTTTAAGAAGCAAATCCATTATTTTGTCTATGGGCTCCTTTAACATGCCCATGTCCTCAAAGGCAAGGTCAGTTGATTTTGAGACCTGTGAAAAAGCAGAGTCCAGTTCTGGAACCTTGTTCCAGATGGAATCCGGGTTGTCCTCAAATGGAAATCTTCTCTTATGAGACCGGGAAAAAAAATGGCTTTTTCTCAGGTTCCAACCACTCTTTTTTAATCATGTCTGAGATTATTGAATGGACTGGAAAAACACGGCTTTTTGGATCACCCAAACCTGCATACATGCGGTCATGTAGGGAGAGCTCCTTCTTTTCCTCTTCAATCCCCAAAGTCGCATGGATTACTTTTAAAAGTCCTGTGACTTCTTCAAGCGACATTTTGTACTTAGAAGCGCTCTCTGCTTCATTTTCTTCCTCCTCAGAGTCTGTTCCATCTGGAGCTAGGGAAGCAGATTCTTGGGAAGCGTCTATCGGACCTCCCAATAATATTTGAGAGCCGTCTTGGGGTTCTGAAGAAGGCTGCGGAGCCCTAGGTTCCCTTGAAGGGCCTGGTTCTTCTCTTAGGTTTGACCTAAAAGCTTGAAAAGGTGGCACGGAGTTCATCCTTAATTGTAGATACTAGATCGCCACAAAAGGATGCAGACTCTTCCCTGACTACATTTGCAGTGCAATCTGCACAAAGCGACTTGGTCCAAGCCTCGCTTAACTTTTCCTTGCAGACAGGGCACCTTCTCTTCACTGGTTGAGCAGAACTTTTGGCCTGCACAAACAGAAAATAAAAAAACCAGGGACCACGCTAAGAAAAAACTGTTACACAGTACAAATCAATACACCCAGGTGCACATAGGAAAAAACACTTACACTTCCTTGTGCCCCGCAAGCCATGCACCACCACCACCTTTTACAAAAAGACCCCTAGTATTATGCAGACATGCTAAATCACCAGCCACTGCACCACCAGGGAGATGGGGGGTGGGGGGAGATGGAGGGGGGAGAAGGTGAATACCCCCCCCCCCCACAGGTGAAAACGGCCCAGTGTAAAATAGGACACAGTCCCTTACCTTAGCCTTGCTGGTGCCTTGGCTTGCCCCCTTATCCGCTGCATCGCTGTCCATAGCTGTCTGCGGATGCGTGGTGAAGAATAAAACGCCGGTTCCAGATTCGAAAACGCCGCCGCGCTGACCTGGAACCGGAACTTTAAGGCACCAGGTGACCCTGCCCTCTCCCTCTGCGCTTTGCGGCCGGAAATGATGCGCGCGCCGACCCGGAAATGCTGCCTCTTCCCATACAGGACGCGGCCGAGGCTCTCCTCGGCCCCCAGAACAATGGCGGCCGCTGTAAAGCTCCACGCCGCTATTCGCAAGCGCTCGGCGAGAACACAGCAAACCACCGCTCTGAAGACAAAAAGGAGGCAGCACTCCCGGGCTGTACAGGCTCTCCCCGAGCACGGAAGAGGGAGAGGGAGCCCACGGGACCATCCATGCTATGAGGTAAGTGGGAGGATCACTCTCCTAAGAAAAAAAGCCTGACTGAGAACCTTGTCTCCCAGGAAAGCCCTGAGAGATCGTGGCTCTCACCAGAGGTGTTCCTCCGGCTGGAGGAAACACAAAAAAAAGTGATGGAAGCAACGTGGAGGCCTCCAATTAAAGAATTAATTGATGAGGTGTTTCCTGTAGGAGGAGGAGCCATGATCTCTCGGGTGCTGTCCTGAAAGACGTTTTGGAAATATGCATGTATATAAACAACATTATTAGAATAATCTACTATTGACTACCAGAATACTGAAAAATACTGCAAAAAGTATGTATGTATGTATGTATGTATGTACACACATTATATATATATATATATATATATATATATATATATATATATATATATATATATACCTAATGCTAGTTCTCTATTGACTCCTCGTCTATTAATTAGATGGAATTCCATGACAGTGTTTACTATTATTGAATTTATATATATTTTTATACATTCAAGTGCATTTCTGTATATACTGTGACAGCAGGAAGGTAAAGTCACCTGGTTGCATCCAGGGGGGTAGATATATTTCGCCCAGATTCAGGCTTTACGCCGACTTATACAACTAGGTGGAGAGTTGTATAAGCCCAGCTGAGGCTAGTAGGCTCATGGATGACTCATACCTCTAGGGAGAGTGCTGGGCGTCGTGCAGACAGGGAGTTGATGAGACCAGCTGAAGCTTGTCAGCTCATTTAGGCCTCTATAAGAACTCCCAGCTTCATTAGATGTTAGCTCATGCCTGGACCCAGACCTGTGTGGACTGTCTAGGGAGAGTGAACCCCTGTGCGGTGAGACAAAGCCTGTGTGGCTATTTGCTTGGACATTTAAAACCAGGGACTTAGGGACTAGGACAGCACTAGGCTGATCCCAGTTGTTAGTTAGGAAACCTGTATGTTTAGTCAGAGGTCAAGTTGACCAGGATTTATTTTGTTTATGTTTCTTTTGCTTTGCTGTGTTTTGTCACTGTAAATAGAAAATAAACCGCACCTTTTTGATTTTGAAAACCACAACCTCCGTTTGCTGGGCCTGTTTTGTGTGGGGAGCCCATCTCGGGGGTCACACACACCCGCTGCCGAGCTAACCCCCTCACAGTTGGTGGAGAATGCAGGTAGTTTTTTTTTAAGCCAGCATGGAGGAGATACTGAAGCAGCTGGCTCTAGCAAATGCCAATCAACAGCAGACAAATGCAGGTTTGCAAAAGAGCCTTGCAGCTCAACAACAGAACTTCGCAGCCCAGCAGCAAGCTCATCAACAGAGCCTTGCAGCCCAGCAGCAGACAAACGCAACTTTGCAACAGAGTCTGGAGGCTCAGCAACAAGCCCAGCAGCAATCTGAGGCCCGCTTCATAGACCTGTTGCAGAAGCAAGAGCAGAGACTACAACAACAGATGGAAGCAGCAATGCAGCAACGTCCGCAGACCAGTGAGGAAAGCCGTCCCACTAATACCGCGTCCTTTGGGGTGAGTCGTTTATTGACAAAAATGACTGGAGAGGATGATCCAGAGGTATTTTTGACCACATTTGAAAGGACCGCTGAAAGAGAAAAGTGGCCTGAGGAGCAGTGGGCTGGACTGGTGGCTCCTCTGTTAACTGGTGAATCGCAGAAAGCTTACTATGACCTAGAGCCTAACCAAGCAAAAGACTATGTGATGCTAAAAGCTGAAATATTGGCAAGGCTGGGTGTCACCCAGGCTGTCCGGGCTCAGCGTGTGCATAACTGGACTTTCCAGCTTGGAAAACCCCCCAGGTCTCAAATGTATGATCTCATTCACCTGAGCAGAAAGTGGCTACAGCCAGAGACTTTGTCCGCACCAAAGATTGTGGAACGTGTTGTAATGGATCGGTTTTTGAGAGCTCTTCCTACTGCCATCCAAAAGTGGGTAAGCCATGGAGACCCAGAGACGGCCGATGGTCTTGTGGATCGTGTGGAGAAATACTTGGCTACAGAGAACCTGACGGCCTCTTCCAGAGACACTCGGACTTTCCACCCTAAGACCAGACCATCCCCAGGGGCGGATAAGAGGATTCCAAGGGGTGAGGGTGGAGAGAGTGAGAGGGTGGGAGCTCTACCCCAAGTTTGGCGAGAACAGCCTGGGAAATCAGCGGCTCAAGAGGCGGCAAGAAGGATCGTTTGCTACCGCTGCCGGCAAGCGGGACATATTGCAGCCAATTGCCCGGTTGTGGAGGAACCCATGCAGTGTGACTTTCTGACGGGCAGACGTCAGTCGCTGTGTGCGACAGTCGCATGCACTGCCATTCGAGGAACTGAGAAACATTTATGCAAAATGTGTGTTAATGGTAGAAATGTTGTGGTATTGCTGGATTCAGGTAGCCTTGTGACCCTGATAAAGGCTGAGTTAGTTAAAACAGAGGTCTCTGGGAATAGCAAGGTAGCTGTTATTTGTGTGCATGGGGACACCCGAGAGTATCCAGTGACTACAGTGTGTTTCGAGACCCCCAAAGGTACCCTCTCTCATCCAGTGGGCTTAGTATCTCAGTTACCGCATGACGCCATTGTGGGAAGGGATTTTCCGAAGTTCTGGGAACTGTGGGATGATCCTGAGCCCCCCACTGGTGCCCCTATGTACCAGGAATGTGATAGCCAGAACTCCCCTGAGAGTGGCGAGGACTCTCCGGAATTTCCCTTATCAGTATTGGCAGGGGAGACTCAAGAAACTGGAGAGGAGCCCACCTCCTCAGACGAAAACCTACCGTCTGTGGAGTTTTCTGATCTGGAGGTTCACAGGGAAAATTTTGCCACAGAACAGTTGAAAGACCCCGCCCTAATAAAGGCACGGGAAAACGTAGTGGAAATAGATGGCGAGTTAGTGAACCCAGATAATACCTGCACTTACCCATACTTCAGCGTAGAGAAGGACCTACTGTATCGGGTGGCAAAAAGGGCAGAAGAAACCGTTGAGCAGCTTGTGGTGCCCAAACCTTACAGGAAGTTGGTGTTGGAGTTGGCCCATGGGCACATTCTTGGAGGTCATCTGGGGACAGAGAAAACCCGAGAGAGGGTATTACAGAGATTCTATTGGCCGGGGGTGATGAAGGACATAGAAAATTATTGTTCCTCCTGCCCTGTGTGTCAGAGGTCGGCCCCGATGCCACATTTCCGTAGCCCGCTGGTCCCTCTACCCATCATTGAGGTCCCGTTTGAGAGGATCGCCATGGATTTGGTAGGTCCTATAATCAAGTCTGCTAGGGGGCACCAGTACATATTAGTTATAATGGACTATGCCACCCGTTATCCAGAAGCGATCCCTCTCCGAAATACCTCGGCCAAAACCATAGCCAAAGAGCTATCTCTTGTGTTTAGCCGGGTGGGTATTTGTAAAGAACTGCTTACGGACCAAGGTACACCCTTTATGTCCCGGGTTATGAAGGAGCTGTGTAAATTGTTCAAAGTGACGCAATTACGTACATCTGTGTATCACCCCCAAACCGATGGGCTGGTTGAAAGGTTCAACAAAACCCTAAAACAAATGTTGAAGAAAGTGGTGGATAGAGATGGAAAGGATTGGGACTGTCTACTTCCTTATCTGATGTTTGCTATTAGGGAGGTGCCCCAATCCTCTACGGGATTCTCCCCCTTTGAGTTACTGTATGGGAGACACCCAAGAGGGCTGTTGGATATTGCCAAGGAAACTTGGGAAAGTGAGAGTTCTCCCCACAGGAGTGTGATTGAGCATGTCGCCCTGATGCAAGACCGAATTGCACAGGTAATGCCCATCGTGAAGGAACATTTGGCCCAAGCGCAGTTAGCACAGCAGAGAGTGTACAACCGTGGAGCCAAGACCCGTACCTTTTCCCCGGGGGATAGGATACTGGTACTTGTCCCTACGGTTGAAAGTAAATTCCTTGCCAAATGGCAAGGCCCCTACGAGATAATGGAAAAAGTGAGCGAAGTGAATTACAAGGTCAGACAACCAGGAAGGCGAAAGCCCGAACAGATCTATCACGTTAATCTGTTGAAAGCCTGGAGGGATAGAGAGTCCCTAGTCGCAGACACTTGGTCACCAGCTCAAACTGGTTGCGTGATTCCTGAGGTTGGAATAGCAGCCACCTTGTCACAACCCCAACAACAGGAGGTTAAGGAGTTTGTGCTTCGCAACAAGGAGGTATTCTCTGAGCTGCCGGGACAAACATCTGGGGTAGAGCATGACATCATTACCCCGCCCGGTGAAAGGGTGAAGTTAAAACCCTATCGGATCCCAGAGGCCCGACGGGAGGCAATACGGGAGGAAGTACAGAAAATGCTGAACTTAGGGGTGATAGAGGAGTCCCAAAGTGATTGGTCTAGTCCCATTGTGTTGGTGCCTAAACCGGATGGGAGCTGGCGATTTTGTAACGATTTTCGTCAGTTGAACAAAGTTACAAAATTTGACACCTACCCCATGCCACGTATAGATGAGTTGATCGACCGGCTGGGAACAGCCCGATACATGACGACTCTTGACCTCACAAAAGGGTATTGGCAAATCCCCCTGGCCAAGTCGGCCAAAGAGAAAACCGCATTTGTAACCCCAGACGGGGAGTTCCAATACAAAAGAATGCCGTTCGGGTTACAGAATGCGCCGGCCACATTCCAGCGGAAAATGGACCAGATGCTGAGGCCCCATCGGAAGTATGCTGCGGCTTACCTGGATGACGTAATTGTCCATAGCACAGATTGGGCCTCACATCTGCCAAAAGTGCAAGCAGTCCTGGACTCTGTTCGGGAAGCGGGGTTTACGGCTAACCCCAAGAAGTGTACCATTGGGCAGGAGGAGGCCAAATATCTTGGGTACACCATTGGGAGGGGAGTAATAAAACCCCAACTCAACAAAGTCGAGGCCATCCAGAGTTGGCCACGTCCCAACAGCAAGAAGCAGGTACGAGCCTTTCTGGGAATCGCTGGGTATTATCGGCGATTCATTCCCCACTTTGCTTCTAAGGCTGTGCTCCTAACCAACCTGACGAAGGGGAAAGGGTCGGTCATGATTAAATGGACCCCCGAGGCTGAGGCAGCATTCCAATTCTTGAAACAAGCCTTATGTAGCCAGCCAGTGTTGTACTCACCCGACTTCTCTAAAGACTTTGTCGTACAAAGTGATGCGTCAGATGTGGGGTTAGGAGCAGTATTGTCCCAGGTCTGGAACGGGGAAGAGCACCCAGTCATTTACCTCAGCAGGAAGTTGAAGTCCCATGAGGTAAATTACGCCACCGTTGAAAAGGAGTGTTTAGCGGTGAAGTGGGCTCTAGATTCCCTTCGGTACTACCTGCTAGGTAGGCACTTTGACATGGTTACGGATCACGCTCCGTTAAAGTGGATGGCTCAAAACAAGGAAACAAATAGAAGAGTGAATAGGTGGTTCCTGGCCCTCCAGGAATTCAACTTCACAGTAAAGCATCGCCCTGGCGTTCAAATGGGGAATGTGGATGCTTTGTCTCGAGTACATGAATGCCTGATTGCTGGTGTTCCAACCCCGAGGTTAAAACAAGAGGGGGGGGGGTATGTGACAGCAGGAAGGTAAAGTCACCTGGTTGCATCCAGGGGGGTAGATATATTTCGCCCAGATTCAGGCTTTACGCCGACTTATACAACTAGGTGGAGAGTTGTATAAGCCCAGCTGAGGCTAGTAGGCTCATGGATGACTCATACCTCTAGGGAGAGTGCTGGGCGTCGTGCAGACAGGGAGTTGATGAGACCAGCTGAAGCTTGTCAGCTCATTTAGGCCTCTATAAGAACTCCCAGCTTCATTAGATGTTAGCTCATGCCTGGACCCAGACCTGTGTGGACTGTCTAGGGAGAGTGAACCCCTGTGCGGTGAGACAAAGCCTGTGTGGCTATTTGCTTGGACATTTAAAACCAGGGACTAGGACAGCACTAGGCTGATCCCAGTTGTTAGTTAGGAAACCTGTATGTTTAGTCAGAGGTCAAGTTGACCAGGATTTATTTTGTTTATGTTTCTTTTGCTTTGCTGTGTTTTGTCACTGTAAATAGAAAATAAACCGCACCTTTTTGATTTTGAAAACCACAACCTCCGTTTGCTGGGCCTGTTTTGTGTGGGGAGCCCATCTCGGGGGTCACACACACCCGCTGCCGAGCTAACCCCCTCACAATACACACACACACAGTATTTTTCAGTATTGTTCTGGTAGTCAATAGTAGATTACTCCAATAATGTTGATTATATACATGCATATTTTTCTATTCTGTAGATGAATTGATTAATTATTCTATTAACTATATCTTTGCCTAGTGAGGAATCAAATTCACCTGTTACCGAAAGTCGTTCCAGCTTGTTTAATAGATTAACATATGAGAAGGAATGTAGTATTCTGTATAATTCACTTGATTCCAGTTTACGTTAATTGCTTATGCTAATGAGCTATATATATATTGACCTATGTGCATAGCCAGTTGTAGGTATGTGGTTGTAAAGAAGGGTGTTATCTATACCTTGTACTTGATGTAATCTTTTACTCTTTAAATAAATCTTTTTTGTGCAGCAATCCGATAGATAGATAGATAGAAAATAAATAAAATGCAGCGCCGTGAAAATTGATATGAGAACCAATTCTAAAAATAAAAAAATCGTCTACAAATGGCAAGTGTGCAAACATGACCTGTAAAAAATGGGGACAAGTGATTGTGACCCAATGTAAGATATGGCCTATGAAGCCGTGATCACCATGAATCCAACTAATATACACAGAGACCAAAATAGACATACATTAATCAATAAGCATATAGTCGACATGGTGGTATTTTGTAAATATAATACTGTGAAAAGAAAAAGGTGTCAAAACATTAAATGGGTATGTGAAGTCCATATATAAAGATACAATATAGGATATGCTGGAAAAGGAGGAGTCAGCGCAACTCTACATCAAAAAGCAATGTCCACAGTAGCCCATATGAAATGGCTATATTGTTGATGGATATTGAGGATGCACGACACCCAAGGATGTGACTTCCAACACCGGGGGAGAACGGGGGGAGAATTAAATACTCTTACCCCTAAGTATGGACACTCACGCCAGCAGCGGTGGGTCAAGTAGGCATAAAGATGATCCACTCGGATACATGTGTAGACTGGAATTTCCTGTAGGGAATGGCGTCCTGCACCAGCAACCGACAAGGCATCCACGGAAGATTGGAATTCTCAAGTCCTGTTCCAGCAGATTTCAGTCCATGAGCAAAGTGATCTATTGGCTCTCATAACTTGACAGGTCTTCTTTTGGTTGATGGTACAAGAGAGCTCAGCTCCATGCCTGCCTTGTGTGCCACAGTATTATATTTACATAATACCACCATGTCGACTATATGCTTATCGATTAATGTATGTGCATTTTGGTCTCTGTGTATATCCACTTGTCCCCCGCCCACTGTCAATTGACGGCGGGCGGAGGACACTCTCGTTCTGGGAGGACGTCATATGACGTCCTCCCTTTAAAACAAGCTAGGAGGCGCTCGCGCGCCCGCCGCGTTCACAAGGCCCCGATGCGCGTGCCCGGCGGCCGCGATTGCCGCCGGGCACCCGCGATTGCCCGGGAAACGAGCAGGAAAGTGGATCTCTGTGTGTAAACACAGAGATCCACGTCCTGTGAGGGAGAGGGGACCGATGGTGTGTCCCTTGTACATAGGGACAACCATCAGTCACCTCCCCCAGTCAGTCCCCTCCCCCCACAGTAAGAACACTTTGAGGGAACATATTTAACCCCTTCCCGCCCCCTAGTGGTTAACCCCTTCCCTGCCAATCACATTTATACAGTAATCAATGCATTTTTATAGCAGGGATCGCTGTATAAATGTGAATGGTCCCAAAAATATGTCAAAAGTGTCCGATGTGTCCGCCGCAATATCGCAGTCACAATAAAAAAAAAAAAAATCGCAGATCGCCCCCATTACTAATAAAAAAAAAAAAAAAAAAAAAAAAAATGCTATAAATCTATCCCCTATTTTGTAGACGCTATAACTTTTGTGCAAACCAATCAATACGCGCTTATTGCGATTTTTTTTTTTACCAAAAATATGTAGAAGAATACGTATCGGCCTAAACTGAGGAAAATTTTATTTAAAAAAAAAAATGGGTATTTATTATAGCAAAAAGTAAAAAATAGCGTTTTTTTTCCAAACTGGACGCTCTTCTTTTGTTTATAGCGCAAAAAATAAAAGCCGCAGAGGTGATCAAATACCACCAAAAGAAAGCTCTATTTGTGGGAAAAAAAGGACGCAAATTTCGTTTGGGAGCCACGTCGCACGACCGCGCAATTGTCATTCAAAGTGTGACAGCGCTGAAAGCTGAAAAATGGCCTGGGCAGGAAGGGGGTTTTCGTGCACAGTAGAGAAGTGGATATTAGTTTGATTCATGGTGATCACGGCTTCATAGGCCATATCTTACATTGGGTCACATTCACTTGTCCCCATTTTTCAAAGGTCACGTTTGCACACTTGGCATGTGTAGACGATTTTTTTATTTCTAGAATTGGTTCTCATATCAATTTTCACGGCGCCGCATTTATTTATTTTCTTTACAATATGTCCGATTGTTAATGCTGGCAGCCTATTACATTAGTTTTATATTTGATTTGGTAGCGCAACTTTTTTATATATAATATTTTTTTTTTAGAGTAGACTAGACTAGAGAATAAAATGGTGGTTGTTGCAATACTTTATGCCACACGGTATTTGCGCAGCGGTCTTTTAAATCCAATTTTTTTGTGAAAAAAAAAACTTTAATTAATAAAAAATAAAAAAACAGTAAAGTTAGCCCAATTTTTGTTGTATAATGTGAAAGATGATGTTATGCCACGAGAATCGTGATCTTTATTCTAAGTTAAAAAATTGTGATTCAAATATTTCCCAGAATCGTGCAGCTCTACTGTCTATACTTGTAGAATGAATGAAAAGTTTTTCCCTTTTGCTCGTGGTTGTTCTTTTAAGAAGTAAATAAAAGTTACTGTGGCACCTGCCTGCTTTAAAAAGGGACAATCTATACAGCATGGGGTATTTAAACATCTCCATCACAGTCATATAAAAGGCACGGGGACTGAAAATGTGGCAAAGTTATTGCACCGCAAAGCACATAAGCGTTACATCGGAGGACAGCAAGTCTCATATTTTATTTTTCCAAAGAGAAGATGAAAGCGGCAATTAGTCAGCATGCCTCAGACGTTTTATCATCCTCAAGTTTTTTTTTTTTCTTTTTGGATGAAAAGTTATACTTTACCAAACAAGCAACTCATCCAAACGGTAGTCCCAAAGAAACGGGTCAATTGGGAATCGTCAATAAACAAGATATTAAAAAAAATGATATTACGCGTCTTAAAAAAAAAAAAATGCATTCAAGAGCATAGAGCTTGTCTGGCTTCTTTACAACCCTGCTCTGGCACATCATTCAAATAACGTTGTGTACCGCAGTATTTTATTACAGACTTCGTTGTGGGACTGATAAAATTACACCCTAGGTGTTCTAGAATTAATCTCACAGGTAAAAAATGAAGATGCTAATAAACCACCTGAAATAATTTAGCTCTCACAACATGGAGGCAGGGAAAATAATTGCTCGGAAAGCAGCTGATCCACATTCTGAGCGGCGTATTTTGATGCGGCGAGACTCCTAACAAGCATGTCCCATAATCTGGAGTTAATTAGCACCGTTAAGGCACCAGGAGAGCAATGTGACAAGCACAGGATGAAAGCAGGCTCTGCTCAGAAGACAAAGAAAATACACTGACGGCCGCTACGTTTGGCATACGGCGCCATAGGTTTCCAGTTTTTGTTCCCAAGGTCACAGAGAAATGAGGAGGAAAAAATAAATCTGTTAAAAGGATTTAAAAAAATAAAATAAAAAATATTATTATTATTAATAGGTCGGCTCCATTCAGTCTGTGGTTGACCATAGTGGTATTAAGTGGCAGAGGGAGGCAGGTGGCATGACATCTAGATTTTAAGGAGTGGGTTAACATCTGTGTGGCGCATCTTAGGTGGGTTTTTCATGCTATTTAGGCTCGTTATTAAAAACTCTACATAGCGTGTATTTTCATTATTGTGCATCAAAGATGCAGCAAACAGGATTTTTTTTTTTTTTTACGCGCTGCATCTTAAATGCACAGTGCGAAAAGAAGTTCACACTTGTCTAGTCTGAAAAGCACTCTGTGGTAAATCGCTTTTCAGAGTCCAGCTAAGCAGCCACTATCAGGCATTCAGAAGGTAATCCTGAAGCCTCCTAAATGCCATTTTCATTTTTTGAAATTTCAACAAGACTAAAGCCTCGTAAACACGATCAGATTTTCGGAACGAACGTGCGGCCGTTTTTTTGTTGCATGCTAGTCTCATATCGAAAGTGAAGAGGTTACTCACCATACAAAAATTCAACTTCAGAAGTGACGCAATGTGTTGAATTAATTTATATGTATTCTGTAGTTTGAGCATTCGTAGTCTTGCTCTTATGATTTGTTTCCGTACTAATTAAAACGAATATTAGACGTTGTGTTCACGTACAATTAAATTTTTTTAGTCTGTACATCCAGCTTTTATCATACGAAAAATCTGAATCGGCGGTCAAAAGCACCATACCAACGATCCAAAAATCATCAGATCGTTACAAAAATCGGAAGTACGTTTTTTTATTCTATCGTGCGTACGGGCCTTTAGGCATCACAACTGGGAGCAAAGCTTTGGAGTTGCGGTGTGGCACCATTGGCTTGAATGGAGGAGTTTTACAGGCGATGCCATTTGACACCTCAACACGTTGTGTTAAATTTGACTGTAAACATCTCCCTTCGACTATACTGTAGGCCAGGGGTAGACAACCTGGGGCCATCCAGCTCTTGCAGAACTACAAGTCCCATCATGCCTCTGGTAATTATTGTAACTAGCAGCCTTGCAATGCTTCATGGGAAATGTAGTTCCACAACAGCTGGAGGGCCCCAGGTTGCCTACCCCTGCTGTAGGCTTTACAATGCCCGACCACACATGTGAAAAAGGCCTTAGAGCAGCAGCCCATATAGGACATGATTTTCTTTCCCTTCCACTATGGGTGAAAGGAAAGAAAATCCCTAAATTCTCCCATCAGTTTGGATGGGGGGCTCCTTCCCGCAGTGCTATTGTGTTCTGCCAGTGGTGGTGGGGATGGGTGGGGGTGTTGCGGGAGGCTTTCCGGCCGGCAGGACACAATGATTACTGCTAGCGGCTCTATCCGCCGGCAGTAACTGCATGTAAAAAAAATCCAACAGGCTGGATCAACTAGGGTACGATCAGCCTGCCCCATACATGGATCAAAATCTAGCCGGCCCCTGCTGGATTGGCCAGATTTCAATCCATGTATGGCCAGCTTAAGAAGGGGGCTTCCATATACCTTTAAAAATAAGTGATTAATAAACCATATTATTTTGTGTAATTTTTATTTTTTTAATATGAACTAGTTTTTAAATGCGACTTACACGTGTTGAATATTTCTAATAGAACTTACAGGATTTACACTTCCAGCCTGGCGCTCCTACTCGATATCCTGGTTTGGCAATTAAAATGATATATCATCTCGATCTACTTTATTATTTTAGCGTCCTGCCAATATCTATTCCAGCCCACATACTCAGAATTGAACAGCGAAAAATACCAAAATTCGCTGGGAGGACTCAGTGTCCCTAATCTAATGAAATACTACACAGCGGCACAAATAGCACCACTACAAACATGCAATTCTTCTCTGCCCTGAACTATAATTTGATCTAGATTTCCCAAAGTCATAGGCCACCCATGGGGGATCCTACCCTATGAAAATCGCTAAAGCAATTCCTGCAGACGAATCTCCTTCCAGCTCATGGGTATTCTATATCCTTTATCCAGTGGCCAACTAAAAGGAAGCAAATATCTCCATTACTTTTTTCACTAGATGATGTCAAATCGTTCGTATATTTTCAGAAACACTGGAGTTAGGACATCACTGTATACGCACATTCCTTAAACAGACCACAAACTCCCCATTGTTCCTAACCCTATTCAAAAGCACATTTCAATTGGAAACAAGACATAGGGAGAGACATTTCCGACTGGAATAAAATCTGGTTAGCAACAGCCAAATGCTCTACCAATATGCTAGCCCAGGAAAACCCCCAAAAGACGCAGTTTCAGTGATATATGATCCCAAAACGCGTAGCCAAATTTACACCTTCATTCTCTCCCTTTTGCTTTCGGGGCTCTGGGAACACTACATCTGTTATGGTGGCAATGCCGTAAAGTGCAAAGATGGTGGATACGGGTGAATAATCGGATCTGTACTATTCTTAATAATTTACTCTGCAATCTATGGGAAGCATTACTCCATAGGCCTATTTCTGATCTCACTAGGTTTGAGTGGCATCTAGTTTCCTTTATCTTTTTTAGCCACATGCCAAACGAATGCTAATCCCTGGAGGCAGCGATCCCTGAACCCCATGGAGGTGAAGCAGCAAATAATAGGTACCACGGTTCATGAAAAACCCACATCCATACTTTCCAGATGCACATTATCATTACTCACAGTGCTTTACTTTTTCCACATTTTGTTATGTTACAGTCTTATTCCAAAATGGATTAAATTCATTATTTTCTTCAAAATTCTACAAACAATACCCCATAATGACAACATGAAAGAAGTTAGTTTGAAATCTTTGCAAATTTATTAAGAATAAAAAAACGAAAACAGCCCATGTACATAAGTATTCACAGTCTTTGTCCAATACTTTGTTGAAGCACCTTTGGCACCAATTACAGCCTTAAGTCTTTTTGAGTATGATGCTACAAGCTTGGCACACCTATTTTTGGGCAGTTTCTCACATTCTTCTTTGCAGGACCTCTCAAGCTCTATCAGGTTGGATGGGGAGTGTCAGTGCACAGACATTTTCAGATCTCTCCAGAGATGTTCAATTGGATTCAAGTCTGGGCCACTCAAGGACATTCACAGAGTTGTCCTGTAGCCACTTCTTTGTTATCTTGGCTGTGTACTTAGGGTTGTTGACCTGTTGGAAAATGAACCTTTGCCCCAGTCTGAGGTCCAGCAGGTTTTTATCAAGGATGCCTCTGTACATTGCTGCATTCATCTTTCCCTTGATCCTGACTAGTCTCCCAGTTCCAGCCGCTGAAAAACATCCCCACAGCATGATGCTGCCGCCATCATGCTTCACTGAAGGGATGGTATTGGCCAGGTGATGAGCGGTGCTTGGATTCCTCCAGACATGACGATTGCCATTCAGGCCAAAGAGTTCAATCTTTGTTTCAACGAACCAGAGAATTGTTTCTTATGGTCTGAGAGTCCTTCAGGTGCCTTTTGGCAAATTCCATCAGTCTGGCCACTCTACCATACAGGCCTGATTGGTGGAGTGCTGCAGAGATGGTTGTTCTTCTGAAAGGTTCTCCTCTCTCCACAGAGGAACGCTGGAGCTTAGTCAGTGACCATCGGGTTCTTGGTCACCTCCCTGACTAAGGCCCTTCTCCTCTAATTGCTCAGTTTGGCCAGGTGGCCCGCTCTAGGAAGCGTCCTGGTGGTTCCAAACTTCTTCCATTTATGGAAGATGGAGGCCACTGTGCTCATTGGGACTTTTATTGCTGCAGAAATGTTTCTGTACCTTTCCCCAGATCTGTGCCTTGATACAATCCTGTCTCGGAGGTCTACAGACAAATTCCTTCATGGCTTGGTTTGTGCTCTGACATGCCCTGTTAACTGTGGGACCTTTTATAGACAGGTGTGTGCCTTTCCAAATAAAGTCCAATCAACAGAATTTAGCACAGGTGGACTCCAATCAAGTTGTAGAAACCTCTCAAGGATGATCAGTGGAAACAGGATGCACCTGAGCTCAATTTCGAAGTGTCATGGCAAAGGCTGTGAATACTTATGTACATGTGTTTAGTTTTTTTATAAAATTTGCAAAGATTTAAAACTTCTTTCATGTTATCATTCTTGGGTATTGTTTGTAGAATTTTGGAATAAGGCTGTAAGATAACAACATGTGGAAAAAGTGAAGCACTGTGAATACTTTCCGGATGCACTGCATGATACCCACTCATTCTTGAACGCATGGTCCTTGGTTGGAATACAATCTTCATCTCCACCCTGACAGATCTCTACTCTCCATTTGGTGTATAAGGGAACACTGTGAAACAGAAGCACCCTGCTGAGCCCCACCTCTTCCCTTAAAACCTCTTCTTTCCTTTTTTCTTCCCTCTCCCCCTTCCCGTTATTGAACCCCTTACGTCATGATTTTGCCATCTAAACTGGCAGATTTTTTCCCTATCCTTCACATCCCATGGTCCCCCCCAAATACTATTTGGATAATTTCTATGCCAGATGATATTGCTTACTACTGGATAGCTACATTGCACTGCTGCCATAGGTAATCTGCTCACTGCAGCTTAACCTTGGATTGATCCAGTATCCCATTCCCTTCTACTAGCCTCCCACCAACCCTCGGACTTGCTTCATTTGAAACCAGTAAGCCAGTTACATTTGTATTGCATTTTTCTCCTAAATGTGTACATCAGTTTATATTAGGTGTGTTTTTTTCTGAAGCATGTTAACGTGTACCCTGCAAGAATTAGAAAAACACTCCTAAAGCCACATTCGTATTTGAGGGTAAATATTAGAAAAAAGGGGGGGCCCTAGATCGAACTTTAGGCTGGGTTCACACCAGTCCGGTGCGAATTCCAGCTCCGTTCTCTGTGTGAAGAGAAGCAGCTGTTCAGCGCATTCCTCTGCATTGTAGGTGCGAATTAGATGAGCAGGGAGAGGAGTAGTGAAAGAGGGAAAAAAATGCCTGTTCAGAACGCAATGCATATGCGAATCAGATGCGTGCCCATAGTAGATAATGGGCCTGAATTCACACCTGAGCCGCACCGCAATGCCTACAAAATGCACACATTTTTTTGGGCAATGCGCAGTGCGAATGCATCGTACATATGTGAACCAGCCTCATTAAAATCAATGTATTTTATAATGTTATGCGAATTGGATGCGGTTTAAGTCACAACCAATTCGCATAGGTGTGAACGGGGCCTTAGAGGCTAAATGGACGAGAGTATAGTAAAAATATATTTTATTGATAACAATTAATCGCACACAGAGCTAATATCACAGGAATTAAAAAAAAACACAAACACACACACACACACACACACACACACACACACACAATACATAAAATGTATGGTGTGAACAAAATGCTGACACCATATAGACAGCAGTGAGCCCCTGTGCGTCAACGCGTTTCGCTGTTTTGCTTCGTCAGGACTCACTCAGGGATTCTTGGAAAGAACAGGTCTCACTATCATGTGTGTACCCTGTATAAAGTACATATTGCATGCACATTATTTGTATTTTACTTTGGAAAATGTAAAGCAGTATTGAACCCAAAACCACAAACATAATATATTGCAGCTTATTAATCATTAGATGTGGTGGCTGCATTTATTTTTTCTTTTGCCCCCCCCCTCTGTTTTTACCTGTTGATCTGGCCAGTAACACACCTCCTGTATTAGAGTGCCCCCACAAAACTAATTTTTTTTGAGTGTTTGTATTGTGTTTTGAGGCTTCAAGCGACCCGTTTAACATAAAGGAAATCTAAGGGCCAATTCACACTATATGCGGTGACACACATTGTACTGCATTGTAAAACGTCTGTCTCCGCAGGGACACCCCGGAAACAATTGTTTCCTATATGTCCCATTCACACTGCAACACAGCCTAGATGTGTGCTGCAGCATGCTGTGGTGACATGCATTTTATCACAGAGCACTGGGCCGAATCGCACTGCAATGCCAGGCAGTGCAGCACACGCTGCCTGGCATTGCAGTGAATGAAGTGTAAATTTTGTACACTTCACATAAAGTTTGTCAAAAAGGCATCCGTGTGATGCTCCCAATCACACATATCACTGCCCCCTACCGCAGCTGGCAACGCAGAGCGTCTAGAATGGTTAATCACTCTGGTTTCTCTGCGATTTGCTGGCTGTATAGTGTGAATTTGCTTAAATCAATTACTGTATATACTCGAGTATAAGCCGACCCGAGTATAAGCCGAGGACCTAATTTTACCACAAAAAACAGGGAAAACGTAATGACTCGAGTGTAAGCCGAGGGTGGGAAATGCAGCAGCTATTGTAAGCCGAAAATACCATCATAACTTGAAAATTAACTAGTGCAAGTTTTCCTAAAATTCATACAAATAAAAAGTAACTTTGGCCAATGTAAAAATGTATTCTCTGCCACTGTCCCTTACAGACTTACCACTCCAAGATCGACTGCCAGTCTTTGTCTGTGCTGAATGATGTCCAATTTCTTTAAGAGAGACGAGTGCTGATTCAATTGAGGACAATCTAGCATCAGAGGAGAGGTGAAAATGAAGTCCATTGCCGCCTGACCTCACTGTGCCCATTGCAGAATCCAATCTGTGTACCCGAGTCCATAACATATTTGGATGGCGGCCGTGCAGTGTCAAAAACTCGCGCTCCTCCTTGTGCTGTTCCGTGATAGGCGGAACACTCGGCTTCCCAGCAAACACTGTGTTCAGTGTTCCGCCTATCAGGGACGCCCTCTCGTCCCTCTAGTCTATCACGGACGAAAGGGCATCCCTGATAGGTGGAACACTGAACACAGTGTTTGCTGGGAAGCCGAGTGTTCCGCCTATCACGGAACAGCACAAGGAGGAGCGCGAGTTTGTGACACTGCACGGCCGCCATCCGAATATGTTACGGACTCGGGTACACAGATCGGATTCTTCAACGGGCACTATGAGGTCGGATTCTGCAATGGACTCAGGTACTGACTCGAGTATAAGCCGAGGGGGGTCACTTTCAGCCCCAAAAAAAGGGCTGAAAAACTTGGCTTATACTCGAGTATATACGGTAGTTATAATTTATTGTGGGGACAATAAACATGGATCGCTCATCAGAGGGCACTGCATGTGTAGATGAGGCCTAAAGCCACTTTCAAACAAGTGGTCCAATCAGGTCCGCCTGTCCATTTTTCAGGAGGACCTGATGAGGACATGACTCTATGGGCAGTCAGATGTACAGACTGGTCATCTAAATTTGGTGCACACATCGATATTAATAAAAACGTTGCAGTTTTTTCTTGAACACAGAGCAAGGCTTCCAACTACACCCAAGCTGACAGAAATGTGTTGCATATGCTTTACCGATTTGCCTTTGTAATCTTTCCGGAGGCTTGGTTGGCACTGCATGTGATTTGCAGAGGAATCGCACCACATTCCTGTGCAAATCACATGTGATTCTGTGCGGTGTGATTAGAGCCATTCATTTCAAAGGGCTCAAATCGCACTGCATTCACATGAAAAAGGTGCGGGCAGCCTTTTCTTGTTTGCACTGGAACTGTATCGTATGGGTGTTTACACCCATGCAATCCGGTTCAGGCAAACATACTGCATTTTGCAACCTCCTTTGGGGGGTGCTGCCAACTTTTAATTGACTCCTGCAGCAGCTTGCATAAACAGTGCGATTGTTATGCGTTGCGGAAAACGCTGCATTTCCCGCACTGCATCAGTGTGAACCAGGGCTTACAATGTTGTAAACAGCTTGTGTTGTAAATAGGTCTAAATCAGGGCTTGACAAATTTGCTTTGAATCTAGGAGCCAGCTAAAAAAGTTAGGAGCCAGGTTTTTTTTTTTAACCAACAAATCTTACGGGTGGAACATGTAACATGCTCCCGAAGGTGAAATTATTCTTTAAGCCTTTCACAGCCAGAGACGTTTGTGTTTTTTGCACACATTTAAAAAATAATTTTAGGCCCGAAGATTACATAAAACCCCCAAACATTATATATTTTCTGAAAGCAGACACTCCAGAGAATAAAATAGTGGTAGTTCCAATTTTATTACGACAGGTCTAGGAAACACAACATTTCAATAAAATAAAAAAATAAAAATAAACTGTATAAAAAGTTCAATTTGAGGGGGCACAAAAACGCAATAAAATTCCCCAATTTTTTTGGTAAAATTCAAAAGCCAAGGTTGCATCGAGTAAATATATACCCATGTCCAATCTTATCCCTGGTGTTCCCGACAGTTGCTCTGTTTTCCTATTAAAAACTGACCACAGTAGGGAACATCGTGGTCAGTTCTCGAGTCTAGCTATGCTGGAAACTCAGACTGCTCTCCTCCAATGATCAGACTTGCCCTAACCCCCCCAACCTGGCGCAGCCATTCCCTGGGAAGCTCAGTATATGCTGCTTCTCCTTCCCCCAGCTTTTATTCAGCTGAGAACAGAGGGAATGGATGTTTTTATTATATCTATACATAAATGTTTGCCTTTCATTTCTATTTTAAACTGAATGGGTTGTTTACAATCACTGTACATGTCAGTACCCTATATTTTCCATAGGTGATGCTTTAAAAGCCCTCTATAGGGTCATCAGTTTAGTGTTACATAGAAAGTCTGGTGCTAGAATTATTGCTCTCACTCTGGCGTGTGCAGCAATATGTAACATGTGTATCGCAATCAGCGTTTTCCGGCATTGGCATCCTGCCGAGTGCACTTACGTTTGTACGTAAGTATTTGTAGATTTGTGCTTGAGTGTAACTTTTTTTACAATTTAAAAAAAAGTCCCCAATGTGATTTTTTTGTTGACAGGTTCTCATTAATGAGACATCCCGGGTGTCTCCCCTGTGCGCCACTGAATGTAATGCAATGCAGATCGCACTGCATTACATTCTTTCCTGGCCTTGATGGTCAGGGAAACGATCGATGGGGACCCTGTCAACAATTACAAGGGGAGGAGAGTGGAAATGTGTCTGCTCTCCTCCTAGCCCTCTACCCAGAGGCACCTGCTATGCCAGTCCTGGGACCGAAAATGGGCAAGCAGGGAGGCGCGCAGGGTCTGGGGAATATTATTCTTGTCGCAATGACGACCTGACGCCTAGGGTTTGTCAAGCCCTGGTCTAAATAACAGGAAATCAAATGACACCCACTGAGAGAGGAACACATCTCTTCCCATCTTCAGGCAGAGATGGGACCTCTCACAATAAAGAAGCCGCACAAAATTTGTCAAAAAGCATGAGGACAGTGTTGGGCTTTCATCAATGCTCCCTGATTGTCGATGTCGATTTGTAAAAGAAAGATCCTATACATAGAATAACAATGGCATCAGTTTAAATCCCTGTAATTGTTCAATAAACAACCATTATAGTTTGCCTGTTGATTAGTGACTTGTGGGAGATCAGGATTTCACTGCGATCCTGCATTAGCAATTCTGGGAGGTAACAGTCACACTGTTTCTATTAGATAGACCTGTCGGGTAGACGTCAACAGTAAAGCAGAATCAGAATATAAACTCTGTGACTGTAATGAACCAAAATGGCTGTTACCCGCTGGCTGTGTAATTACAACTCATGCAAAGTGATGTTGGAGCTTGCCAGCTCCCCCCTGACCCCACATTTCTATAACTCATCAATAGGATTGCCTCACTGGCCAAAAGAAATATGTAGAAGGGAGGAGGGGGGTGAGCAAGCTCTGCCACTACCTAGGACTGTTGGAGCTTTGTCCATTTAAAACAGCCCACCATTCAGCCACAGCAGAGACAATGAGAATTGCTGCAAGTATGTGAAGGTGCTTGCACTTCATACCTGCTAGCAGAGGACCATTGATGACCTCTTCAGAAAAGCTAGTTACCTGGCTGTTGTGCCGATTGTTTGTCTTGAGGGGACAGTAGGCACGCACCTATAGGTGACAGAGACGGATTTAATGGATTTTCTCTTAAAAGCTCAACACCCCCGGCCTACTCATACTTCCCTTCTTTGTGTTTCCCCAGCCATTTTATTTCCCCTCAATCCTAACTCTATGTAGGCTCCATTTCAGATGGTGTCAGAGCTTATACAGGGTTGATGAAGTCACCCCCACCCTCATATCACAGGGTTTGGTTGTGGCATTCAAGCAAGCTAGGTTGTTGTCTGCATCCTAGGAGGAGATGACATAATTCCCCAGACTGTAAGCAACTAATACCATTAGATTGTTTTTTAACTACTTGCCTACTGGGCATCTTTACCCCCCTCCTGCTCAGGCCAATTTTCAGCCCTGTCACACTTTGAATGACAATTGCGCAGTCATGCTACACTGTACCTAAACAAAATTTTTAGCATTTTTTAAGACATATGGAGCTTTCTTTTGATGGTATTTAATTACCAGAGTTTTTTTTTTGCTAAACAAACGCCCAATTTTTTTTAAAATAAATGAAATAGAAGGTTCTCTTAGTTTCGGTTATACAATTTTGGAAATAAGAATTTTTTATTTTGGCTGATGTGCACTGATATGCTGCACTGATATGCTGCACGGATATGGAGCCCTGGGGGGCACTGACCTGCTGCACCGAGGGGCACCGACGATCAGTGCCCTGATTATCAGTGTTAGGCCCCTTTCACACTAGCAGACCGTATGTCCGCTTTTTCATCCATCCGTTTACGGATGAAAAAGGGACATACATTGGTCCCTATGAGATTGCGGGTGTCAGCGGATGAACATCCGCTGACACCCGATCTCCTCCGTGTCCACAATCCACCGATTCTGCAGACGGAGGAAAATCCTATTTTCCTATCTGTCTGCAGAGCGGATCGGATGAACATGGACAGACGGCCCGTGTTCATCCGATTGCCCCCCCATAGGGGAGAGCGGAGATCTGACAGGGCGGTCCCTGCACAGTGTGCGGGGACCGCCCTGTCATCCGCCGGCTCAGCGGGGATCAGCGGAGCGATCCCCGCTGAGCAAGCGGAGGTTCACTAGGCGGATCCGCACGGATCCGTCCCATGTGAAAGGGGCCTAAATGTTCCCTGTAACTGGAAAACCAGTTATCGGCTTTCCTTTCCTCAGACAGACATTCACAGTGCTGAGGAAAGGAAATGCCAATAACTGGCATTTGTTTACATGTGATCAGCTGTGATTGGACACAGCTGATCACATGGTAAAGAGCCTACATCATCGGCTCTTTATTCTGATCAGTGATGCACTGTGTCCGAGGGGCACAACTCACCAAAGATCGCTGCACTGCACGCCACAATGCGAGGGACGTCATATGTTGTCCAGTCAGAAAGATAAAGCCACCGCCCAGCTGTCATTCTGCTATAGGCTGGAGGGGAAGGAGTTAATGTATAACTAAAGGCAAAACTTTTTTTTTTTTGTTTTGGATAGAGTGTAGAGGGATTAGACCCCCTGTCAGCTGTTATCGCTGTCTGTGCCCCCATTAGGGAGATTCACCCTCTCTATTTGTCCTGTTTACAATTATTAACAAAAGTGAAAATAAGGCTTGGTTCACACTAGTGCAACTCCAAAGTCACGCAATTTCCGATGCGACTTTACACTCTCTGGCACGCAAGTCGCATCGATGTAGTGTAGGAACCTTTTTAAAGTTGCTGCGACTTTAAGGTGCATAGATTGGAACGCAAGCTATTGAATTTAAGGGGCTGAGACTTGTCATTCGACTTTGGACACGAAGTTGCATAACAAGTCACACTAGTGTGAAACAGCCTTAAAGAAATACCCAAATTTTGAGTTGTCCCCAGAACAGGAATAGAAAGAAATCTTCCAATGGAGACACTAGTTTTGGCGACAATCAGGTATTTTCTTTCACTTCCTGTTTTGGCTATGGGACAGGAAGTGAAGGAAGATCTCTACAATGGGACACAGAGCAAAAAAAAAATATTTCCTGACAGGGGTTAAAACCCTTCCTTGCTCTATCCAGAATGAAAAAAAAAAAAAGTTATGCCTTTAGTTCTACTTTAAAGTGGATCTTCACCCTCTACATAAGGTTCCCCCTTCTCTACACGAATGGCATTGTGTGTTTTTTTGTAACCTTGTGTAAAATGTGCAGTCCGGCCTTAGGCCGCGTACACACGACCGGTTTTCTCGGCAAAAAACGACAAGAAAGGTGCCGGGAGAGCTTTCTTACCGAGAAAACCGGCTGTGTGTACGCAGGTTTCAGTTTCTCGTCAAGAAAACTGCCCAGACGAGAAAAAAGACCGCAGGTCGTCTTTTTTCTCGTCAAGAATCTCGTCGGCCTGTTTCTCTACGAGAAACCCGAGCGTGTGTACACTTACCTGTCGCCGTGGAAACCCGCGCATGCTCGAAATGACTGACGCATGCGCGGTAGCTTCCTAGGCATAGGGTGTAGCAAAATGGCGGCGACGGCATCGAATGTGACGAGCGCACGCTCGTAGTCGATGACATCACCGCGTTCGTACCATTCAAAAGAAGGCGGTTCTTTTGAATCGTATGTGTGTACACTCGGCCGGGACAAGTTTCTTGTCAAGATTCTCGTCAGGAAAAACAATGTTTTTTTCCTGACGAGAATCTCGGCCGTGTGTACGAGTCCTCAGTCTTTCATTCAAAAAGGAGGAGGGGCAGGGTGGGCCTAATAGCACATCATCGTGAGACCCACCAGCTGAGCCGGCGGCACAAGACCGAGTGCTGTCAGATGACAAGAGGATCTCAGCGGGACAATGCTGGATCCTGTGGGTAGGCGAGCATCCTGTTCCCTTAAAGCATGAACAACAGCACACAGTGCTTGTACTGTGTATTTTGGCCCCATATATCACTTTAAAAACCTGGCTGATTCTGCCAGTTTCTACCCTCCCCTCTGTACGCTGACCATGATATATCATGGCTGCTGAGCCCAGACACCAAGGTCAGTGTACGTGCCTCTGTCATACACTGCTATCTGCAGCTCTCCTGTGTCTCCCTCTGTCCTCCTCCTCCCTCCCCTCCCTGCCTGCCTGTCAGCTCTCACTAGCGCCACACTGCTCCTCTCCCCACTGCTTCAAAACGAATTGATAATTATATCATCTCCTCTGTCACATAAAATGCAGAGTCCTAGAGCCAATGCTTTATTAAAAAAAAGCCGATTTCTACCAGTTTTAACATGGTCTTCCAGCGATCACATGACTCTAGGCTCTCTGCTCCTCTCCTGATATGAGCAGGGGAATCTCAGCCCCGCCCACTAGAGATATCAGACGGGGAGAGCTGAGAGCCTTAAGTTATCTTATCGCTGTGAGACACTGTTAAAACAGGTAGAAATCGGCTTTGTTTTTTTATAAAGCACAGGCACTAGGATTCAGATTTTTATGTGACAGAGGGGATGATACAATGATCAGTTAGTTGCTTTAAGAAACTGCAGTCTGCTCACATAATTTGTAATGAAATTCTTTGCCATCCTGAAGCTTCCCTCCAACCACTTTGCATATTATTTTATATATACTGTGATACTGTACTTGCCAAATATGCTGCAGAAATCAACCTCCACTAAGTCTGGCTGCATCCATTTTAACTGTGGGCAGCTGAAACTGCTGCCTGTTCACTTCCTGGATTTACACAGAGGCACAGCTCCAGCTCTGCAGCTCTCATTGGCCCTCTTATGACTCACCCCCACTTTCCTTTCCTGACAAATTCTCACCAGAGTGAGAGCGAGAGAGCTGTGCATGATATCATAAGCCTAGGCTTTTTACCAGACAAGAAACAGGAAGTGGGCTGTATAAGGTATTTACGGTCAGAAAAAAAAAAAGTTTTACTATCCAAAGTTAAAACAACAAGAGCAGAAGATTTAATAGATGAAAAGTTGAAACAATGACTGAAGTTACACTTTAACAACCATTTTAAGTTTATTTTCATGGCAAAGAGGGACATTGCAATTCCTCTGATCACTCTTCATAACTTTATGGAGTATATGCAGATTGTCATAATAAAAACGGAGGCAGCTGACGTTTTGAAAATAATATTTGTGTCATTCTCAAAACTTTTGGCCATGGGTGTCATTACATTTGACAATCGAATATAAGATTATCTGAAAAATCTCCTTTCGTTTTGTGAGCTCTGGCTGTCTGCTGGCCATCTATTTCCATGACTTCCTGGATTCTCTGCATCCTTTATAGCTTCTCTTATATTGTTTACTTTCAGTTTCTAAGGACTACATATCCCATGGTACATTGCCTGATTTCAGTACTAACTCCGCCTCCTGAAACTCCTCCTCTCAGCACCCCTATAGATCAGAAAGCAGGCTCTGTGAAATGTATGACACAGCGATGCCTATACACAGGGTCTAATGATTAGATGTCACAGAATTCAGAGAAGTAAGTCGGTGAGGATCTTCACAAAGTAAATTTGCAAACTTCAATATCATTTAGATGAATAGGAGTAGGCAGGAAATCATTGAAATACAATGTAGTAGAGCTGCACGATTCTGAATAAAACGAGAATCACAATTTCACAATTTGTTTGCTTATAATAAAGATTAAGATTCTCGTGGCGTAACATCATCTTTCATATTACACAAAAAAAAAAGAAGAAGAATTAAGCTAACTTTACTGTTTTGTTTTTTTTAAACATTGAAGTATATTTTTTCCCCCCAAAAATTGTGTTTGAAAGACAGCTGCGCAAATACAATGTGACATAAAATATTGCAACAACCACCATTATATTTTCTAGGGTCTCTGCTAAAAAAATTATATATAATGTTTGGATGTTTGGAATTTTCTAGCAAAAAAATACAGATTTTAACTTGAAAGCAACAAGTGTCAGAAAAGGTTTAGACTTTAAAGCGGAGCTCCACCCTAAAGTGGAACTTCCGCTCATCGGATTCCTCCCCCCCTCCGGTGTCACAATTGGCACCTTTCAGGGGGGAGGGGGGTGCAGACACCTGTCTAAGACAGGTATTTGCACCCACTTCCGGGCAGGGAAACTGCGGGCATTACGCCACTCATCGCCTCCCCCCCTCCATACCCTGTTGTTTTCTTGTAAACACACGGCTCCCAGAACACAACGGGGACCAGTGAGGACGGCGCAGCGCCACTCGCGCATGCTCCGTAGGGAACCGGGCAGTGAAGCCGCAACGCTTTACTTCCTGATTCCCTCACCCATGATGGCGGTGGGGGCAGCCGAGAGATGAGCGATTGCTCGTCTTCTGCTGCCGACGTCGCTGGACTCCAGGACAGGCAAGTGTCCATTTATTAAAAGTCAGCAGCTGCAGTATTTGTAGCTGCTGGCCCTTAATAAAAAAAAATTTACGGCGGAGTTCCTTTTTAAGTGGTTAAACTGAGCTCATTTACAGACCGAAGTTCCTTTGATCTCCAAGGCTGCATTCCCACCTGAGTGTTTTTACCGTGATTTGGCCGCGATTTTGTACAGGTCACCAATGTAAAAAGCAGAAAAATGCCTGTAATCTGCCCCAAAAGAAGCTCATGTTTTTTTTTTAAGCTTAAGGCGTTTTGCTTCAGGTGACAAAACGCTCAGATGTGAACAGGTGCCATTGAAATAAATGGGGATTTTGCTTGTTGGGCGTTTTTCAGGCATATTTCGGGCGTTTTAGGAGCTGCAAACGCTCAGGTGTGAATGCAGCCTAAAAGAACTAAGCCTGGCTTCACACTATAGCGATGCAGGAAGAAGCACTATTTCAGTGCGGGTTCCCGTATCGCATCTCTCCGGCAGGCAGTTCACACTGCCCTATGCGAACCGCTGCGATTGTCAATACAATGTTAATGACACCCCCAGATTGGATCGCAGTGCGAACTGTGGATTCGGACAGGAATGGAATCACAGGGGTGTGAACATCTATGCGATCAGATTGCAGTGTGGGAAAAAAAAAAAAAAAGTCCCTGTAACTTTTTTATGAAAATCCAAGTTGTTGAGCGGCGGGGGGGGGGGGGGGGTGTGCTACCGTGGGACTTAGGCAACATAGGCAACAAGTTTTTGAGCGGGGGGGTGTTTATCGCGGGAAACATTGACGCCGTTCGCGGGGCACCAATCGCACGATATTACAGTGCATATGCGGGGGGGGGGGGGGGGGAATGTCTTACCTCCTCCTCCCGTGCTGCCTCCTCGAGTCCTCTGGCTCCTCTTTCCGCTGTGCTGCCCTCTGCTGGGGCCCCAGGACAGCTCGGGGCCCCAAGCAGCTGCTTGGTTTGCCTGTCCTGTTCCAACGCCCCTGGTTCAGCCATACAACTGTATAGCTGAACTCGCATTGCACAGACATGGCATGTGATCTACACAGCAGTGCTGGCTTCTTTTTTCTTTTGACAGCTTGGCTCTGCACGGTTTACATAGAATGACAGAAATGGCTGATTAGGATGGGGGGGGGGGGGGGGGGTTGAATTGAGATCGCAATGTTTTTAATGATTAATCGTGCGGCTCTACAATGTAGAAATGAATATATGATTGTACATTCTGACCATAGATAGAATTTAATATTGGGAAGCCAGGAGAACGACCTCCCTGCACGACATATCTCTGATTGCACAATGTAGAGAGGAGTAAGCATTGACCACTACTAGGTAAAGCTGAACACACACCATACAATCTCCATCACATCTATAATATAAAGTACAAGATCATTCCTGATTGGAAATGATACAATCAGACTGTATGGTGTGGCCAGCTGGGACCTGTAGTTCCCCTCCTTTGGAGACATGCCCCATTGATCCCCTACAGATAAGGGCACACACCTGAAACTCCAGGCCGTAGATCACAGGAGCGTCATCCTCCATATCACTATAGAGAAGCTAGACGAATCTTCCCTGTAGAATGATCACACACTGAGTGTCAGCTCTCCTCCCGGCCTCCGTACTCACTCTACTTCCTGTTTGCTAGCAATGTTCGCGTGTGAATAAAGTTCATTCATTCGGCTGCGCATGCTCGGAATAAGGGTAGAGAAGTGTGCGCATGCGCATTAGTTGCCGGTAGCAGCTGGAAGTGACAGGAGGGTGTGCTGGGCAGTGCTGTATACCTGGGGCCCTGCTGTAAGGTGAGCAGGGGGTTACGGGTAGATAATTTCCTTCTTCTGTGGGGATGGAGGGGCCCCTCCGGTGTTTTATCATCCATGGGCTGCATGGTCACTAATGGGGATGAGGAGATATCTCTGGAAAGGTGACTGCAGTCCTCTGTGTACAGTGTGGCCGCTCACTTCTATGTCATAGTCCGCTCTAAGCCAATACATTTCTGTAGGAGCTGCATACACCCTATAGCGATGTGTACACATGTCTTTCTTTTAAAGAAGCAATCTTATAGATCATTATAGTGTGTAAGACAACTGTGTCATCCTGTGAGTAAGGGAGGGGGGACCTGTGTGATCCTATGAGTAAGGGAGGGGGGGGACCTGTGTGATCATATGAGTAAGGGAGGGGGGGACCTGTGTGATCCTATGAGTAAGGGAGGGGGGGACCTGTGTGATCCTATGAGTAAGGGAGGGGGGGGACCTGTGTGATCCTATGAGTAAGGGAGGGGGGGACCTGTGTGATCCTATGAGTAAGGGAGGGGGGGACCTGTGTGATCCTATGAGTAAGGGAGGGGGGGACCTGTGTGATCCTATGAGTAAGGGAGGGGGGGGACCTGTGTGATCCTATGAGTAAGGGAGGGGGGGGACCTGTGTGATCCTATGAGTAAGGGAGGGGGGGACCTGTGTGATCCTATGAGTAAGGGAGGGGGGGACCTGTGTGATCCTATGAGTAAGGGAGGGGGGACCTGTGTGATCCTATGAGTAAGGGAGGGGGGGACCTGTGTGATCCTATGAGTAAGGGAGGGGGGGACCTGTGTGATCCTATGAGTAAGGGAGGGGGGGACCTGTGTGATCCTATGAGTAAGGGAGGGGGGGGACCTGTGTGATCCTATGAGTAAGGGAGGGGGGGGACCTGTGTGATCCTATGAGTAAGGGAGGGGGGACCTGTGTGATCCTATGAGAAGGGAGGGGAGGGGACATGTGTGATCTATGAGTAAGGGAGGGGAGGGGACATGTGTGATCCTATGAGTAAGGGAGGGGAGGGGACATGTGTGATCCTATGAGTAAGGGAGGGGAGGGGACATGTGTGATCCTATGAGTAAGGGAGGGGAGGGGACATGTGTGATCCTATGAGTAAGGGAGGGGAGGGGGACATGTGTGATCCTATGAGTAAGGGAGGGGAGGGGACATGTGTGATCCTATGAGTAAGGGAGGGGAGGGGACATGTGTGATCCTATGAGTAAGGGAGGGGAGGGGACATGTGTGATCCTATGAGTAAGGGAGGGGGAGGGGACATGTGTGATCCTATGAGTAAGGGAGGGGAGGGGACATGTGTGATCCTATGAGTAAGGGAGGGGAGGGGACATGTGTGATCCTATGAGTAAGGGAGGGGAGGGGACGGGACATGTGTGATCCTATGAGTAAGGGAGGGGAGGGGACATGTGTGATCCTATGAGTAAGGGAGGGGAGGGGACGGGACATGTGTGATCCTATGAGTAAGGGAGGGGAGGGGACATGTGTGATCCTATGAGTAAGGGAGGGGAGGGGACATGTGTGATCCTATGAGTAAGGGGAGGGGAGGGGACATGTGTGATCCTATGAGTAAGGGAGGGGAGGGGACATGTGTGATCCTATGAGTAAGGGAGGGGAGGGGACATGTGTGATCCTATGAGTAAGGGAGGGGGGGACATGTGTGATCCTATGAGTAAGGGAGGGGGACATGTGTGATCCTGTGAGTAAAGGGGAATCTGTATAATCTTACAAGTAAGAGAGAAACACGTGCTCATTTGTGTGGAG